>JAECUM010013317.1:0-12496 GCA_016617855.1 Megalonaias nervosa | reverse complement strand
TAAGGATACAAAATAGAGGCTTATATACCTAAATAGCTACACAACATTTGTATGAAAACTTATTCTATGTATAGTTCAGCTTGTTAACCTAGAAATGTTTTTATTTCTTTACTTGAAATTTTATTTTGATTATAAATCTTGCTATCAAGTATTATATCAATATGCCAAGAGTAAATTAAGGATCAAGACAAAAACTCTTAATAGAGATAACAAAATAGCCAATGTAACCTTTGGAAAATGCTTTTGAAAACATCCTTTGTATTGCTGCCAGTTATGAAGAGCTAATATTGTTATCCTAGGCTACATAAGCCCAAACGACATTTTTACTCCCTCAAACTTGCTACAATTCATAAATAAAGTAGGCATCGAAGTTTAGGAAAGCAATTTTTTCCGGTAGTCCTTTAACTCAAACTTCAAGAAATGATGATGAACTCCTAAAGAATGATTGCAGTTCGGCTAACTTCAACGAGAAACTAACAATATAATATCTATAATGACGTCCACAGGAGGCCGTTTAAGAATACAAAGTACATCAAACTTGCTACTACAACATTATGTTTGTTTTAACTTAAAAAATAAGTACTTTAACTCTATCTGAATAGTCGATGAATGATGCCCATGTTGTATACTTACTCTACCCAAAACTTTAAATTCATCCTTCAAGAAATAAGCATTTATTCTCTGATTACATCATCTTGCAATCTGTTGGGCCAACGAATTTTCATGCTTTTGCGCACAGAGATTTAAAGGCAGTTAAGTCCTACATTGAAGAAAACATTGGTCATGTTATGAACGTGCGTATGTGATCTATTCTTGCATGCCACTCAGCTGGGCGAAATTGGATGGCAGCAATTGGAAAATAGTCACAAATATTTTCAAGAATAACATCCCGAGATAGATAGGTCACTGGAAATCACTTTAAATGGATTCAATTCCTATTATATTGCTCCTTCTGCATATAAAAACATTCGAAATCCAAAAATGTCAAATGATCGATAAAACATTCATATAAACTGATTCAGCTCGTTTGGCTAATTGTACCACTTCAGCTACAGTACCGAAGAATTACAATATAACTTATCTTGTTAGATATATTTAAATATGAATACAGATCGTACAATCAGGGAAAGATCTCGAAGTGTATTTAAGTACTAAATTAACGTCATGTGAATATATTTGTCTAATAGGTGTACAAAAAGGAATAAAGAAATTTCGATGTATTCTCACGTTATATCTCAATTTAGATAATTTGCAGTAAGACATTTGAAGACCATAACCTTTGCCATGATCACACAGGTAAACAAACTAGAGAAGAAATTATTAAGGGCAGCTAACTTGCAAATTCTAGAAGTGTAACATTATGAAAAGCTTCATGCAGTTTTTCAATTTGTTAACTCTATGTTGAACTACAGAATCTACTACTGGGTCCGTTATGACATTGATGATGACATGGTTAAGTGTTAATGAGCTATGGTCCTTCTTAAAAAGTCCTTGAATGTGTTGGAAGGAAACTCTCATCCTCGCCATAACCACTGAAAGAAAAGTCAAGAAGGCAATTAACCAGATTTGTGGCATTGTATGAGTTTTTCAAGTGCAAATATCAAATTAGATTTCGGAGTTCATACTATATATGATGACATATTGGTGGAAGAAAGAAAGTAAAACTATACAAGCCGCCTGCCATCCACAACGCACTGGAGTCGAGATAAATTCATGCACAATAATCTAATTGCAAAGTGCCGGATTGCCTTGAACATTCTACCGTTATCTTGAATATGGATAGATTCGAACCTTCAATAAAAGAAGAAAATCTAAGCATATACTATTTTGCTTTAGTGAGTTCCTTGACAATGGTTACATGGCCAAGGATTAAAAAGAGACTAAAACTGCCATATAAGAGAAACACAAGAGAACAACGAGCTGCCTAAATACACAAGTCCTTCATATTGCAGATATTAATATGAAGTATTCCTGCTTTGATATAAATAGTTCTTAGCCTCTTTAAACAAGATTTTCTTTTGCAGAGTAGATGCTCAACCCACCCACCAACCTCCAAAGAACTGCAGCGTTTCCAATCATAAGTTTCCTTAGAGTGAAATGGTTCGACTTATGTTCTGGAAGTGCTTAGAAAGTAGAAATAGCAGAAGCTTTCGTCCATGGGTCCTCTGCCTACGTGTTGATGCGTCCACCACCACTCCACCCCACCCCACAAAAAATACGTACCGGATGGTATGTCGTAGGCTTAAAAAGCTGACCAATAGTGTAGCATCATTGTCAAACAAACACTGGTACAATCATCCTCTCAGATTCCATGCGACGTGCATTGAGTAACCGGAATGATTAGCAGAGGAGCAAAATTTACTGAACAAACTTGATGCAGTACTGATAAAGAAAGAACATCAAGAAGGAATGTTACAAGAGTTATCTGCCAATTTTTGCACCATGCCAGATTTCAGCCTTTATACGATTGCGCGATCATCTCTGCAAACTCAAATTATTTGTGACAGTGAATTGATGTCCCTTTCACATTCAGTGTACAAAATTATTGGAGCGAGGTCAGATTATTGCAGTATGTTTTCATTGGGATTGATAAAAGTCAAGAAATATGTTTGTATGTATAGATCTGATGTACATGGGAATTTTCAATTTAGTAACAAGAAAATTAAAACCGTACACAAATCCCCAAAAGCATTTTCTAGAGCCACTACTTCATATTGAACATATAGGTATGTTCCTGGAGACTTTCAAAGTTAAACCTTAAATCGAATCTATCATTCAGTTACGCCCAGTAACAAAGACTGTCATTGTTCACAATCAGCTATTCGTTTCGGGCACACCAACGTTCCTCCTCTTTAGTCATTAAGTATCTCAACCTTTTAGCTGATAGTTGGTGAGGTAAACGAATCCGCTTTATTAGATTTGATCTATTAGATGCGGATATTTAATGTTTTTTTTAAGTAAGATTACATTCTTGATGGACTGTCTTTTACTGTGTGCCCGACAAAAATGTGTTGTCATTGCTAGCGTCTTTTGAAAGAAAGTTGATTATAAGGAGGGAGATCTTCCGTGCACACATTGCAAAGAAAACTGTTTGTCGAACAAGCATTTATATCAGTTATATGATTCAGCTTTATATGAATGCCTGGTTAGGGGACATGGGGGTAATCAGACTTGCAAAACAGTGGTTTTAAAATAATATGCATAAAATAAAACGAAAATGAGAATAATTCGCTTCAAATAACTAATCCCATCCATTCACTGGGCACTCGTCTCAAGAAGGTAAACAAGCATTGTGTAGTTCCTAACTGAAGAGAACTGATTGGAGATGGTGCGTGAGGTGGGGCTGCGGATAAATTAAAGGCCCTACGTGGGCAAAAGAGACTTTTCAAAGAAAAGTATTTACGCAGCGATCAAACTTTTTTTGGCAATGTACACCAGAGGCTTCGAAGACTAGTTAAATTTATTGCGTTTAATGATACGTTGCCCTAGGAGGTTACAGCTTCAAATAGTTAAACGTAGGTGATATTTCATTTGTCACAGACATTTTTGTATATAAAGTCATAAAATCTGATAAGTGTATTTACATTTATGATTACCACGTGCGTAAAGAAAAATAGGGTAGATAACATACACTATATTCATCCATGAAATCTTATGGGTGTATTCACATTTCAGATCTCTACATGCGGAATGTATATGTTGGCAGAAGTGACATGCATGTACTTTTCATACGCCATTTGAGACTTGCATTGACACAGTTTCCTAGACACTGTTGATTGTATGGTCAAGAACTTGTAAGTAGATATTTACCTTTGTCTCTTATGTACGCACCCATAGGAAGTAAACAATTGTGGTTCCAATGACCTACTTTTCTTACTAAAATGAATATCATACTGTTTCGTTTATGTTTCGTCGGAGCAGGTAAAACAACATTATGCTAAATTTCTTGTTGGTTCATTCTCAGCACAGATCTTCAAATCTTTACCAGTAACAACTCTGTTTCATGCAACATTTCATTTTATTTCGTCTTCTCTCAGTACATGTATAAAGAACAGATCGTATTCTTGTAATACCAAAGTGGTCGAACAGGACCCATAACATAAACTTTTCTCTCCCTATGTTATAAATACAGATTACAGCAATCAGTTCGCAATCTCACAACAGCCTGGCGGAATCAATATTAACCAATCTTCCAAGGAGTTGTTGATTGTTTCTAGTACAAAAGAGCTGGTTGACTAAAGCGCTTCCATGTATATAAAATAAACTACAAGATGCTTATGCGGAGTTTTTTTTAATAAGACATGATATACAGGATGTTGATCAAGGTCGTATTAGAATAAAAACACTAATATGCAAAATTTGTTTTAGAAAATAATAGAATGGTGATTACCTTTGAATGTGTTTCTTGAACTCGTAAGATGATCACATGACAAAATCTTTATGCAATCAGATATAGCTGAAAACAAACACGTATGATGATTCAAATTCCTACGAAATCTTACACGAAGGTTATGGATATTTCAATTTTAATTTTAAAAAAAAAGACTGCGATACAGCCCAACCCTACTAATTAAACGTTGGTCATGCATGCATCGGTGGTGATCAAACTTCGGTTGTTGAGACAAGTTAACGCCTGTGCAAACGAAAACTAACAAATGAATTTAATCCATAAAGAAATACCTAGATAATTCAAAACTTTGTTTAATTAATTAGTATGATCATCGAATATTGTCTATTTCACTTCCTCCAAACGTAAATTTTCCTTGAGGGTCTGGTTGGGGACGTTAGCAAGGATCTATATGTCTATATACTACCAACTTACTCCAAAAGATACGTTTAAATGCAAAGTATCTAATATGATCATATATTCAGCAGTTCATGCAGATAAAGTGGAGATAGCTTTATTTGTCGCGATAAGAGTGACAGAGAGATTGGCAAATGAATTAGTTGATATTTTCAAGTTCCTGAATGATCATCACGGTTCGTGTGTAACGTAGTCTTCCTACAAAATGCTTCACAAAGAGTTCTTAGAATATTGTACAGTTTAAGATAAACACAACATAAACCAAAGTCACAAGGAAGAAGTGAATAGGCATTAGTATGGGATACCAAACTATTGGATTATTGGAATGAGTCTATCTCCAAACTCCAAGAAGGGAACCATTCTTGTTTCTTTTTAAGCCACGTGGACAATGTACGTTCTTTAAAGCGAATACAACTCTTATCGCACATCTTTACAAACATTTCTTCTTGCTTCTATTTTTTTATAATCAGGTCAGCATTGTGCAAATTGTATTTTTCAATCTCCTCGATAACTACGGGGCCAAACCAAATCGGGCTTGATTTCATAGGTTTTCATAATATGCTCGACCAAGCAGTGGCTTTGCAAATCTCCGTACTGACAATTTAATTTCCGTGGAAAATAGGTGCCAGCCTCTCGGGGAAAACTTCAGAATCATGGTTGCTTTAATCAAAATCGACATCATAGTGTAACCTCAAATTCTTATTTCCCCAAATATGTGCTTAAGGCTGCTATGCTAGCAACTTTTAGGCTTCTATCGCAAACAAACGCAAAACAATTTTGAATATCTGTTTTGCAATGAGCTGTGATTGAATTAGCAGATAATATTGTTTCTGTCACTGTTTGCCTAAAACCGTGGAATGTTTATATTAATCATATGTTAATTGTATGATTGTCGTTTTTAAAGCGGTTCTTGCAATGGAATTACTTTTCACACAAATGTTATTTGTGTGAGAGTTACCTTAATGTCGTGTTTGAAAAAATCTTCCTCGATATTATTTTTATTGTATGGCATATCAGTTTAATTCTTTTTCTTTTCTCCATGACTTTCGTATCAATGAATATTCCATATGATCAGCTATAACAGGATGGACCCTCGAAATAAAATTGTGCTGTGTATGGCATGCCGATTACCTTTAAATTTTAATATCATCGGAATTCATAGCAAAATAAAGTGTCACTTGCTTTCAAAGTCTCGAAAGTTCCCATTATAATCTTCTGGTTTTATATCAAACAATTTCTTACTTTATCAGTTGAGTCTCTAGGTTTATAAGAATGCAACTATGGTTGGAATTATTCTCAGGATCACTCTGCAGTTATTGATCTATCATTGCCTTAACATTTTACCACAAAAGAGAATTTATTGATGCCTCACCATGCTAATGATCAACAGCAGGATTCCCGGCGTGTCTTTCTGGAATCTTTCGTACACATCGATATCAACTACACTGTGAAAATTTTGAAAGATTGTATGCTTTTCCAGAGAAAATATTAACTGAAATAAGTGTACGTTCTAAGTATGTTTGTACAAATTAAGTAGCCAAGAAATTGCAAGAAATATGTAATCAAATAACACAAAGTTTATAGATCGCTATGGTTGCATCTTATCCTAAATTCCTCCCCCAAAACAATTCCAGTAGAACATACGTTATATTATTATATGATATTTTGATATATCAACTGAATAGGGACTCCTATCAATTTTTAATTTTTTATGGCTTTATTTATCTTCGACGTCTAGCAGAGATTAAGGATGTAAACAGACGGTACAAAAGAATTCTTCACATCAGAATTAATTATATTTTTAATTCCAATTTTACATTCGATGTCATGTGTAGCTTTTTGTCTTGTAAGTACAGAGAATCTAATGAATCAGTTATAAATTATATATGTTATTTTTTTAAGCTTTCCAACGGTTCCGAATTTATTTCATGAACTTGTATTTAATAACTGGCATTCTAAGGTTTCTATCCGATTTGGTGTGTAGATACAACTTGCCGCATTATTGACACAGATTAATTTTAAAGCCAAGATTTTACGTAATGTTTGACGAATCTCCTCAATATTTCCTTTTATATAGGTTCAATGTATATGAAAGTATTAATATGACTATGGAAAACATTCCAGATTTCACAGATAGCACAGGTTACTGACTACAGTACCAAGATTACTCATATCTGAATTCTAAGCTAACAAACAAAATGCAGTCATAATTACCGAGTAGTATGCATTTGCTTTATATTGTTAACCCTGACCAAGTCATGGATAATGTATTGCAGTTCCAGTCAACTTCAGCCCATCTACCACTGTCACAGGTCCCATATATTCAATGTTTGATCTCAACCAACATTGTATCCTAGCCACTGTCTGTTATGCCTATCGCATATATATTTTATATGCCCTTAGCTGCACCTGCAATTTGCTGTTGCCGATAGTAGTGAATGCGACACAGCTATCTGTGACCTTCAACAATAGTATAATTTTGAATCGTAACAATCGAAACTCATTCATTAACATAAGTTTTGCGTTCCAAATGTACATTGTATGTATTGTAAGTTCTCTTATTTAATGTAACAACATTTTAATTCTTACCGTGATCACTTGTTTGAAGAAATGAGGCCAAGCTTGATTTAATATGTTCCTCGGCTCGTTTTAATTGCGTGAAAAGTTTCACTTGACTGTGTTCTTAAACAAAGGGTTGTGATACTATAATTGTATGCTTCCTAGCATCATGTACACCAAAGCGTTAGCTTGACCAAGATAAGTTGTAAAATGTTATCCTGTAGTTAAATTAGATTTAAGTTCAGAATACTTTGTGTTACACTAGACGATACATGAAAATCCAAATAAAATCAAGATCGAGTATGCAACAACGGAATATAGACTTGTTTAAAGATGCCTATACATGATGTACGAGGAAATAAATTATGCATCGTGCATTATTGGAATAAGTTTACATTTTCAGACCCGAATTAACCATACCTTAAATCTTCCAGCAGAAAATTAGTTGGAATGACTTACAAATAATGGTGCCGAGTTGTACAGGATATTCCAATAGATTTACGTCATCTGCTAAGAAGTATAATATTTGTACATCATTCAAAATTCTTTTAAGAACCAAAGTAGATGAAATCTGTCATTGTTCAAATTAGTATTCTTGATAATTTATTACTTGATTTTGCTCTTTTATTGTGTTCAAAGCTAGGATGCTACTTTAACAGCAGATGTTTTGTACAAGTTATAAAGAAAACGAAGTTATAAGATAAATTGTATACTGATTAGTAAACATATATGTACGTAGCGGAAATGTAAAAAGTGGACGATATCCAGAAATAAATTACTTTTTTAAAATTAGTAATCTACGAAAATGTAACAGTGAAGAAATTTACAACATGTACGATATGTATATCTATATCCTTATACAACATTAATGTGTATTATATTAAGCTGTACAATACATAACGATTAAATATTCTTGTATGATGGAAGTATGGTTTGGTTTTGTGGAATTAATGCCATTTATCTGCAGATGTGACGGATGAAAGTCACACGTAGAATAAAACCGACAAGTATTGCACACGGAAAGTTAGATTATCTTTCTGTCCATAAAGGCCGGAACAACTAATAGACATCCGACGAAGCAACTTTTGTACATAATTCAATATTATATTTCTGTCCAAAAATGTGAAACAATTAATAGACATCTGCTGCAGTAACTTAGTACATAATACAAAATTATGTTTCTTTCTAAAAAGGTCGGAACAATTAATTAACATCTGATGAAATAACTTTCGTATATAACACAAAATTATGTTTCTGTCCACAAAAATCGGATTAATTAATAGACATCTAAATGAAGTAACTTTCGTACATAATTCAATATTATATTTCTTATAAAAAATGTCGGAAAAATTAAAAGACATCTGATGCAGTAACTTTCGTACATAATATAAAATTATGCTTTTATCCAAACAGGTCTGACCAGTTACAGACATCTGATGAAATAACTTTCGTACATAATATAAAATTATGCTTTTATCCAAACAGGTCTGACCAGTTACAGACATCTGATGAAATAACTTTCGTACATAATATAAAATTATGCTTTTATCCAAACAGGTCTGACCAGTTACAGACACCTGATGAAATAACTTTCGTACATAATATAAAATTATGCTTTTATCCAAACAGGTCTGACCAGTTACAGACATCTGATGAAGTAACTTTCGTACATAATACAAAATTATGCTTTTATCCAAACAGGTCTGACCAGTTACAGACATCTGATGAAATAACTTTCGTACATAATATAAAATTACGTTTCTGTCCACAAAAACCGGAACACTTAATAGATATCTAAATGAAGTAACTTTCGTACATAATTCAAAATTATATTTCTGTCAGAAAAATTAAAAGATATTTGATGCAGTAACTTACGTACATAATACAAAATTATGTTTTTGTCCAAAAAGGTCTGACCACTTATAACATCTGATGAAGAAACTTTCCTACATAATAAAAAATTGATTCTATCCACAAAAACCGCAACAATTAATAGACCTCTAAATGAAATAACTTTCGTACATAATTCAAAATTATATTTCTGTCCAAAAATGTCGGGAAAATTGAAAGACATCTGACGCAGTAACTTTAGTACATAATACAAAATTATGTTTCTGTCCAAAAAGTTCAGAACAATTAATATACATCTGATAAAGTAAATTTCGTACATAATGCAAAATTATAAATCTGTCCAGAAAGGTTACAATTATTAATTGACATCTGCTACAGTACCTTTCGAACATAATACATAATTATGTTTCTTTCTAAAAGGGTCGGAACAAAAAAATAATTCACATCTGATGAAGAAACTTTCGTATATAATTTAAAAATATATTTCTGTCCAGAGAGACCGGAACAATTAATCGACATCTAATGAAGTAACTTTCGTACACGATTCAAAATTATATTTCTGTCCAAAAAGGTCTGAAAAATTAAAAGACATTTGATGCAGTTACTTTAGTAAATAATACAAAATCATGTTTATGTCCAAAATGGTCCGAACAATTAATACCCATTTGAGGAAAAAACTTTAGCATATAATATACAAAATTGTATTTCTGTCCAAAAATGTTTAAAAACTTTGGCCAACGAAGCGATCCGTCGTAATCTACTGTATACACGAGATATTACGGTAGCATCGATACGCTTTGTAAAATGGACCTTTCTTAACTTAAATTATAAAGATATTCTCACATATTGGTCCCTGGCCATTGAGATATGGGACATTCTGTATATTAGAATGCGATACCTAATATAAAAGCGTAATGATAAATCAAACGAATGTGAAGCAAAAACAAAAACATGCGATTATATTCTCGTGACTGTGATTTTAAATATGATATAAATTAGGTTAAGATCCCTTAGGTCGAAAAAAAGACTTCTCTTGAGGTCCCTGGACAAGCAGGTGTTCAATATTGCCTGTTTCGCTCAATAGTGGGGTGCTCGTAGACTCCTTTCATATTGCTAGAAAGATTTTTTGCTGGCAGCGGTGGGACATTTGATTGCTTGCTGATGTTTTGTTTGATTGTTTTTAATTATTGTTGATTTGTCTGACATGGCAAACAAGTACTCGTAATTGGAGTTATATAATTGTAGCATATATTATTGGGATAATGTCTTGGGATAATGTCTTTTATTGACTGAAAGAGTATATTTTATTATTTTTCTTAACTTAATTTCGCATTTCCGTCTCCATTGAAATGATAGCAGCAATAGTTCAACTGATGCATTGCTACCGGTAGGATATAATTTTGTGGTGGGTTGGAATGTGTTTTAGTAGAGGGGGCTCCAATCTTCTTATAAGTGAGTCACGAATTTAGTAGACACGAGAACAGTTTAGCTGTATCTTCAGCTAGAAATAAAATGCATGAAACTTAATCTTTCATGTGTGAATCAAAGCTATAATGTTGATTTCATTCCCATTCAGGATTCACGAATTGTTAGTTTAGTCTGAGTAATAAAAGTTAAACCATCCGACATGTACTGCGTCTATTTTGCCTTCACCTCACCCCGTTTTGACTAAGCGGAATTCTTATTCCCTTACTATACTACTTTTTAAACATTGCAAAATGCATGCAGCAGTATGCATACTCGTGAAAACTAATCATTAGCTGTAAAAATTAATTAGACAATTACAGTCATTTCATTTTTGCAGCAGAAAAAAGAGTGATTCATTAATAAAAATATCGTCTGATTATTATTATGATCTCTGCGGCTGGCAAGGGGAGTAAGCCACTACCATGAACAGTTCAGAGACAACTCGTACCGCTAATACCACCTATTACCGCGCCGCACAAGAAGCATACGACCTCTACTCTGCATGCGAGCGAGAAGTTTGAAGAAAGTGGACTTGCATTCGGTGCCAGAGATACGGGTTTAGCGAATATTAAGATTCGGACAAATAATGGAGTGAAGTCTGATAGTTATGAGCAAATCACATCTCAAGTTCCCGGGATGGTGGCTATTTTGCATACAGCCAGTGCTATAAAAACCATCGCCGAGATATTAATAACATGAGGAACATGTTCGGTCCAAAACTTCAGCAAAATCAAGTATATAAATAAATGACAAATTCACTGTTGATCATGGAAGTTGCACTAAAAGAACAGAGTTTAGTTCTTCTCCAACGTCACAAAAGAAGTTTATTTGGACAGTTACATGCAATGGTTCACAATTCTTGATTATATTGCTCATTTAAAACGGGTGAGTGAGGGACGTAGTTTGATCTAAACATTTGGAACGATGTCAAAATTGGGTTGCGCTTGTCTGCATGCTTACGCAAAGACGTCCTCAGTGTCTTGATCGATCTCTATGTCCACCCTGGTCACGTCGAATTTGGAAAGCAACTGGCTGCCTTTGAAGCTCGCTTCGAGTCTAACAGAAAGAAACTAATACAAAAAGACGCAATTTCGAAGCAGTTTCATAACATAATGGCAAAATATTTCCCGAACTGTTGACTTGGGTAAATAGAATTCTATAACATGCTCTGTCAAGCCGCACCGTTCCGAGTCCGACATAGACGATATGCGTTCCACCTCCGGCAGGAGATCAGCACACTAAAGTCGATGCCATGTTGAAAAAAAGAATGATATAGCCATCATGAAGCACCTGACCCCATTGTAACCAAACAAGATGGGAAGATGCGATTTTGCGCGTATTATAGAGCTATGAATTAGGTAACGGGGACAAGAATAGCCGATACTGTCCAACGGGTTGAATGGACGCATTCACATAAAGTAGATAGTCTCGTGACCTGCAATTTATGTTATAATCTGTAATTATTATATACGTGAAGGCAGATTCTTTTTTTTTAATGAGGTGTTTTCGGAAAGTGTTCCGATTAAGCATGGGCAGTATTAATTCTCATAAGCACTGAGCTGAAAAAGTTCTCTTGCTGCTTTGAGCAATATTAATATAAATTATATTTGGTCTGCACGATTTTAAAGACGCTGTCCTATATAACACCATAAATATTTAAAGACCTGATTAGTTTCCTTGTGTGCTTTGACGTAAGAGTTTGTACTTGAAGATAGCTGTAATGGTGGAAGTTGACATTTTAAATTGGGGTTGTTTGCATGACAGTGATCATTAATGTGCCGCTGTAACACATTTGAATCATGAATGATTATATAT
>JAECUM010013316.1:0-10348 GCA_016617855.1 Megalonaias nervosa | reverse complement strand
TATATACTGTACAGATATTAGGTGCATTGTTACAGATAATTTGAAAAATTAGTGTTTTAAAGAAATATTTTTGCTGATATCGAATTGACAGATGATATTTATACTGTTCAAGATAGTGACGTTAAGAATCTGATGCCTTTAGAGTCAACGATTTAGTATATTCCTCACAAATGACAGACTAAAAGCCGCAATGTATTCCGTATCATAGTTCCTTGTTTCATTATGAATGGGAAATGAAACTCTCTTCCACGGAAAATGGTCAAGAAATACATGCTCCCTACCTGTTGTCAAGACAGGCTTAACATTTCTCTAGTTATCATAGGCCATGTTCTGTGTGAAGAATCAGCATAGGCCATGTTCTGTGTGAAGAATCAGCATAGGTCATGTTCTGTGTGAAGAATAAGCATAGGTCATGTTCTGAGTGAAGAATAAGCATAGGTCATGTTTTGAGTGAAGAATCAGTATAGGCCATGTTCTGTGTGAAGAATAAGCATAGGTCATGTTCTGTGTGAAGAATCAGCATAGGCCATGTTCTGTGTGAAGAATAAGCATAGGCCATATTCTGTGTGAAGAATGAGCATAGGTCATGTTCTGTGTGAAGAATCAGCGTAGGTCATGTTCTAAGTGAAGAATAAGCATAGGTCATGTTCTAAGTGAAGCATAAGCATAGGTCATGTTCTGTGTGAAGAATCAGCATAGGCCATATTCTGTGTGAAGAATGAGCATAGGTCATGTTCTAAGTGAAGAATAAGCATAGGTCATGTTCTGTGTGAAGAATCAGCATAGGTCATGTTCTGAGTGAAGAATCAGCATAGGCCATGTTCTGTGTGAAGAATCAGCGTAGGTCATGTTCTGTGTGAAGAATAAGCATAGGTCATGTTCTGAGTGAAGAATCAGTATAGGCCTTGTTCTGAGTGAAGAATCAGCGTAGACCATGTTCTGAGTGAAGAATAAGCATAGGTCATGTTCTGAGTGAAGAATAAGCATAGGCCATGTTTTGTGTGAAGAATCAGTATAGGCCATGTTCTGTGTTCTGGTAATAGCTGCATCTGAATTAGGTGACTGGATTTTGCTGCAAAAAAAAAACTCCCAGCTTTGACCGAATCACACTGTAGCTCTGGCCGAATCACACGTATTTGCTTATCTTCCTAAGCAAAAGTCATAAGGCTGAAGTTAAAAATATTTTATCTTCTATTCCGGTTCTTATGCTGCTTTCGATTGCATGCAAGTAACATTATTCAGTGGTTAATGGTGGCCCCGAGTGGCCGAGTGGTCTAAAGCGCTCACCGTTACGGATCATTGCCATCTCACCTCTGTCTGCGTGGGTTCGAGTCTCGAGTTCGGCCAATGTGGGTGTGTGAGAAACCTTGCCAATAGCTTCTCGTTGGTCAGTGGTTCTTTCCGGGATTTTCCCTGGTTCTTCCTCAACCATTTATTTCTGGCCGACATGTATAGCCTATCTTGTGCTGAAAAATGGCGTTAAACCCTACAACAACAACAACGATAACAACGTCAGTGGTTAGTTATTCACCAGGAAATATCAGAAGATAGTAATTATGTTGCTGATTGGCTCAATTACTTTAGTGATGTCTTTTAATTAGTGGGAAAGAGGTCTATAAAAACTGTAATGTACTAAGTGCCAAGGTAATGAGATGTGTATGCAGTAAAGATGGTAAAGACTTATTATTTAGCAATATCTATTAGAAACAAACTAAGATCAAATAGGCTACGTTCAAAGTCAACATTAAAATAGTTAAACATAATTTAAAAAGACCTAAATAAAACTCCCTAAAAACTGTATCATCGAAAGAAATTTGAAACATAAGGTTAATCAGAAAGAGAGATTCCAGTGGGATTCATTTTAACAGCCCGATTCTATCAAGTCTAGTCAAAGAGGTATTTCTATTTGGGGTGATGCAATAAGCTTTATTATGAAAAGGAAGTTAAATATTTTTTGGAGATGAAATTTTAGCAGATATATTTGACACTCTAAAATATACGTTTTGACACGTGGAACAATATGTCTATATGACAGAACATAGTATAACATACATCGGTAAAAAAAAAAAAATGTGTGCTTTCGTATACTGCACATAAATGTCAATCAGAAGGAAATAGATCTAGAAATTATACACACTGATGCAAGCAAAAGCTGCTTTGTATGCTCAATAGACAAATCAGTCCTTAACAACCCCATCCACCCAAAAGAGCTAAAACCTGTTCTCTTGCCTATTTATCTGTCCACCTGCTGACATGGATTAACATACATACATACATACATACATACATACATACATACATACATACATACATACATACATACATACATATGTCAGCTATAAATTATTAATATGTGTTGCAAAATCATGTCACGTAACTTATTGTAGTATAAATCATACTTGATCAAAAACATATCACCACCGATGTACTGACACCAGAAAGACTTACAATAGAGGCCTGAAAAACAACATCAGTCTTGTGGTGTGCAGATAATCTTCTACCTGTATACAAGACAATATGTTTATAAATACAAGACAAATGTTCCGTTGTCTGTATCTTCATGAAATACAAAAGGTTTACTTAGCGCTTCAAGACAAAGGTTAGAGATGACAATTCAATGGCGGATTCAGATTTGCGTTCTGCCACACCCGTTAGGGAAACCTGAAGGGTATGTGTCATTAATATTGTATGAGAAATTGGAACCTTGACTTCTAGGTTTGTTTAACTTAGTAAGCCCTTCTTTGCGGTATACTAGATCTGCCCTTAATCTTATATTGCCAAAATGATTATTTTCATCTGATGAAAATGAAATGGCAATCTGCTATTTCTGTATAGTCTGTAATACGATATGATTAACACAAATTGCTACTGATTTGTTGTCACCAGTCAATTACAATCATAAGGCTTCAGAAATCAACGGAACGTAATGTTCCATGTGAAGATAGCTATCACCTGCTTTGCTAGTTGTCAGCTAAGACCATATTATTTTACAGTGATGCAGACTGACATCATCCGCATGCAAATGGCTAGAAGTGCCAAGGTCTTTCATAAATTTGTCTGTGCACATTTTTGTTCAGCCTTTTAAATTAATTTGGGCTTAAATTGATTAAAAGCTCACAAGGCTTGGCGTTTCTAACGATCGTCCGCTTTGTTGTTTAGATTTTCTTCTTTTTACTGTTACATGATGAAATCTCCAAAATAACATCTACAAATCTAATATCATTATGAAATCATGTTAACAATAATTGTTTATTTTGAGCACGACAATACTGTATAGTGCCAAAATACCAAAACAGGATAGCAAGTTGGTAACGTCATGCGTATAATCATAAGCGACAGGCATGCGGCAAACCCTATTTACAGGCGAAGCGCCGTTCTTTTATTAATTGCCTTTCACTCATCCCGCTCTCCCCACCTTCAGGAACAGATTCTGATGTAGACTAAATTCATCCTTTTATAAAGGTTAGATATGCCATCATCCTTTAAAAACTTGTCTATCTATCTTTCTACTAACTTTTAAATGAAATTGGGTTGGCTCTAATTGATTAAAACCACATTAGGCTGAGTAGTCCATCGTCCAATGTATTGTCTGGATAATCTTCATTTTACCGTAGCTTTATGATATCTCCAAAATAACATCAATAAATATAATATCGTTATCGTATCACGTTAAAATATTTGTTTATTTTTAGCACGACAGTACTGCGTTGTTCTAGAACACCGAACAGGAAAGCAAATTGGTAACGTCATACTAGAAACCAAAGAGGCCTGCGTGTTGCAAACCCTCTAGCTACCTACTTTACTCACGAATTCCCGTTCTTTTATTAATTACCGTTGTGACCAAGACTGTAGGGCCCTAAACGACAACTTGCCATATTAATTATAATCATTCAGGCCCTTAGCGTACATGTATAAACTTCGATAGATTAAAAATGAAAGAAATATAAATGAAAGGTATTATGAGAGAAGCTTACCCCTCCCCCACCACACACAGACCAAATCTCCTTATGACGAGGCCACAATAACACCCCTCTTGCACACGGTTACCATAAGGACAGAGTTAGTGAAATTACCCTGTTGGTTTGGTAGACGATAGGGTAAGGCTCACCGTGGATGAACAAATATCTACGATGCTGTAGCGTGGAAAAACTTAAGCCATTTAACATCCATAGTCAAGCCCATATTAATTTGTTATTAATAGATATTTGTGCAACCTCACCCAGTTTCATTCTGTCTTGGGGAAGGCTCACAACTTTATTATTTAAATTGAAGATATTGGTGATATGAAGATATGGTTGTGTGATGGAGATTGTAACTCTGGCATAAAACTGCTAATTTCGGGATAAGAGCACATCGTGTATGAAGAAAAAATAATAAACAAGAGTTGTCTGAGCAAAATAGTTCCTCTAACTAAATGTAATAGCTCAGTGCACCAAACAAACCATTTTCTTGCGTTTTAAATCTCACTCAGTTAACGAAGCGGTATTTTCCCGTTTTCGTTTGTTCAGTTATACAGATGTTACCAATGCCAAAACACCTGATGAAGACATATCAAATTCAAACAAGAAATCCAGTGCACCAGTCGTAAGTTCAGATGCAACAAGACTATGTTAGGTTAAGGACTGACATGGACATGGCATAAATAATATCAGTATAAGTTATTTAGCATTACAAGAAAATGGCTGCATTTCAATGCAGTGACTGAACCTTCAGTGCAAATGACCATTCCGGAACCGGCCGAATTACATCTGTTTTGCATTGTCATCCTACGCACAAAGAAAGAGGCTAAGTTCAATAAGCAATGCATTTTGTTTTCAGACATTAATGCTGATTTCTCTTATATGCAGGTAGCATATTTCTCTACAGGAAAAATCAGAGACGAAGTAATAAAAATTTGTTTAGTAACAAGAAAGCAAACAATTTGTGCAGTAATACCATTCACAGCTATTTTTAGTCAAGCCAGAGATTTCCTATCAGTCTATGATAGTGTTTCATATATAATATTGTTAGAAAAGAAAAAAAGAAAAATAATGATACTTCATAATATGCCCTGTATACTACTGTGCAACTTTAACGCGCAAGAAACTGAAATACCTGTACTAATAATATATGCTTAACATTTCCCTCCAAGTCATTGTATAAATATTGATTATCATTAAGACAAGAGACATGGATGTATATGGTAGTTTCATTTTGAAAGACTCTAAGCGGACAGATACGGTCATGTTGGAAACAAATTCTATATAGTTAGCACATCTGATGCTGATCAACATTCTGACCCAAAGGATTTGGTGCCTGTCTTTATCATCACTGTAAAAGCAAGAATTTATACTGTTAATGAACCCTGACTTTGTCTCTATTCTGTAGGTTTGATAAACTATGGCCATGGATTAAAACTGCCAATCTGTTCTGTGTAAAGGGCAGTCGTCTTGAGCCCTTGCAAGGTCGAACATTAAAAATTGGTTGGGAATCTACTTTGTAGTGGATGTTATTGTTTGCAACCTTTGTATCCAGTAACAATAGGTGATAGGCTGAGTGAGTTAATATGTTTAACACGGGAGTTGATCTCTATCACTAGAAATTACTTTTATCATTGAGCTAACCATAACAAGGGAAACAATAAGTCTTAACTAGCAAATGCTCATACAAACCTTGGAAGATTGATGCGGCAATTTTT
Organism: Megalonaias nervosa; assembly: GCA_016617855.1. Lineage (NCBI taxonomy): Eukaryota > Metazoa > Mollusca > Bivalvia > Unionida > Unionidae > Megalonaias > Megalonaias nervosa. Next base: position 4,671 of record JAECUM010013316.1, on the reverse strand, counting down.
ATTCTGGTTATAAAGTAGCCTTGTCTTGTTGAGCACAGGCGGATACCTCTGTAATGCATAATTAAAACTTTAGAATACTATTTAGATATTCTGTGGAAAAAAAATGGGGAAGGACTTCCTCGCGATCTAAGGTAAATCAAGTTTTAAGGTCTGTAAAAACCATTATAAAATTACACAATGAAATATATTTCCTTTACATGCTCATTTTGGTTAAAATCAAAATTGCAGTCTCACTTTTGCATTTTGTTAAAACACTGAATATAACTTTCGCAAAAGATACCAAAGCATTTGTCTTTGCTTGAGATGATTTAGGGGTTAAAAAGCCGCCCTCTTTAATGAGAAGTGTGCATCAAAAACAGACTTGTCCTTTAAATATATCTGATGTAATGTTGTGGCCTTTTAACTTCATCTTTGACTTTACAAGAAGAAGATTACCCGCTGTCCGCCTTAATAAATATTTTGTACTAAAAAAAACCTAGAAATTAGATAAATTAACTAAAGAGAAATCTCCGAAAGGTAACAAAGAGCAAATACAGTTCATTAAAATTTATTATTTAGCTTTCACACCTTATCACTGTAATTCCTAGAATGAAAAGACAGAAGGGGAGAAAAAAACTAATCTTAAAAATCAAGTTTCAATAAATAATTTTTTTATTATTCCTTGTTCTCTCTTTGCGTGAGTTGTCGATAGGGTAGAAAAAGTTCCAACGGCTGGTGACATGGCACATTCGTTGAGAGAAGTTCTCATTACACAATACTTACAACAGCCAGATACAATAACAGCATATTAATTCATTGACCTAATGTTATATTGTGTGCGTGCTTATTTTGTAAATGCCACACTCCTTTTATTACCATTCGGATAATCGTCTTGCATCATCATGTGGATTATCACCTTGAATCGTGAGGAGAAAACTTTATTAATTTATAATTCGCATAAAATATTATTCATCTTAATGTCGAAATTTTTAAACAAGGACATAAAATGTCTTATTTCCATCGTTATCATCAACGGCTTTTCTCATTCGACCAGAAGGTTAGTATTTACTGAAGGGCAATGCAGTGAGCTTCTTTTCAGTCGATGATTCCATACATATTTATCACTCATGATCTTTTATTTTTTAAAAATGCTATCTTACTTTGGCCAAACGTCATAATTGAAAATCACCTTTATATGCGTACTATTTTTTGTAGATTCACAGACATGAAGTTCTTTCTATGCTCAAATGTGGTCTCTAAGACGATGCAATGGTAATTAAACTTAATAAGAGTTTATGAGTAATCACATTTTTACGGGCGACATGTGTTATGGAAAACCTAGTGACATCCAATGTGGGCGTTCTAATCTAATAGTAAGTAAAGAGACATTTCAGTAATGTATTGAATGTATTAATAATGTTTCACCCGATGACATCCCTTTCTTTGAAATACGTGTTCGCTATATTGGGATATTCTTATTCATGGAGAAATACACAAGTTCCTTGCTTGTTGCCTGTAGACCTTGAAGACTGGCTCTCTTAAAATACATACGGGCACGGACATCAGATTCAATTCCCTTTGAACGTAACGTTAATATTATATCAAATTACTGTATTTGTGTTTCAAGATCGACAAATCACGCTAATAACTTACAAATGGACTGAGATTAACCCAATTACAAACGGATTGAAATAAATACGTACTGTTTACACCTGTGCTAAGATACTAAAAGACGAAAACGGAATATTTTAAATCATAAGGTGCAGTGACCAACGTTATTGTTTTGTACTTTTCCCACCCTAAAAAAAAATCCTAGCAACCCTCTGCAACCCTCTAAAACGTACTCAAGACCTTATCTGAGTCGCGACCTGGTGGTTAGGAACTACTATCATAAGCTGTGAAAACAATTACTAATAGATTTCGGCTCAACTTCAACTTACATTTACACTTAGCTCATATTATGGAACATGTTAAATAATGAGTAAATAAATACAGCAAATATGAAGTTAACAGTTATACAAGGGCTGGGGCGGCTTTTTATCATCTCTGTAACTACAGTGTATTCCCAAAGAGTTAATGGCAATAATGTTGGCCAGACACATTATCTGGTACAGGTCTACCCACTCACGGAATATTTACGAAGGATAAGACTGGTCCCATCTCTCAGAAAAAAGAAAATCCCACAAAACACAGTACATTTCGCAGAATTATTTATAATGATTCACAAAGTTATTTTATCCAGCTGCATCTTCCTTTGATACAAAAAAAACCCATGAAAATATAAACTACGTAATCTGTGAAACTTCTGTAGAATAAATGCCAGACTTGAAATTACAAAAAGTCTCTCCTTAACATTTGTGTTTTCTCATATGAAATACCCTACCTGAAAATGTCGTAAGTATATTACCCCATGAAATGATATTGTTCCTGTAACTATCTTTCTGGTGATCGCAAATACTAATCTTATAAACATCAGGAATAAAGACTGATGTATCGACAGCAAAAGATCAGCTGATAGATAACCCTTTCGCAACTGTGGGGTAGAAGCAAAAAGTGATCATCGTCCTAGTTTTATTTGTATTCGATACACACTTCAAAGGCAAAGTCTAGTACTAGTTCCTTTCAATCTTTACAATCTTTAGATTGTCTCACCTGAACCCGAAACTGAAAAAAAAAATTTGAATATATTTAAGTTTTTTTTCCAAACGTACATTAGGATTACAATGCGTTTTAACTAATGCATAGATTTTAAATGTAAAAGGGAGGGGGTCAGACATTTGTATAAGTGCATTACATGATAAATTGTATTCGTTCCAAACTTGGGTAACACCATTTTTAATTTGCCTTGGATATCTTTTTCGAACCGTTATTCTTTAATTTTCAACACATCTTTTTTTATGTCACTTGTTATATTTGAATTATTTGTACACTCTGTCTCTATGGAAAGGTGCTTATCAAACGTTGTGATAACTAGTAGCCCGTTCCCTTCTGCATTATTTAGCAAATAAAATATGTTTAATATAATTTGGAAATTGTCTTTTCTTTTTTACTCAAAAGCTATCATGGTTATGTACATCCTTAATATGCTGAGATTGCAAAAATCCAGTGGCATGCGCTTTATTTTTACTGTAGCCAGTTATATCTATATTTACTGTGGACGTAACATAGTTGTTTCATTATTTAATTCTCACAGGATCACTATTCATTCCATAGTCAACTACGTTATAACGTTCACTTAAATGGGTAATAACCGTTATATGCGCGCACTGATACGTCACTTCCGCAAACATATCACGGGGATGTAATGCCTGCTCCAGCTTTTGTGAGAGTAACACTTTTAAAGGTAATAATTTGTAAACTATGCAATATAACTTTGTAACAACATCGAATGTGGGGGTTTGGGGTATAAAGGATTCAAAGATAAATGTAAACAGAATCCTTCACATTATGTTTTTGAATGACTGTGTATAGGCGTGGATACGTTCATAGAAATGTTCTGTATGATCATATGGAAGTGTGTTACCGGTCAAGCTAGTGTGTTATTCATTTCGGAAGGGCTGGCTAGATTCCGAAAAATCATGCAAATGCTTTGGCGTTTCACAACATGATTTGTAGTTACCGCCATGTATTAACGAACTAATGGCCAATGTAAATGCAACACTAGTTAACGAATTCATTATTTGGTAACGTTCAATGTTTGGAATTTGTTTATAGTTTTTTTCCAGTACAAATTTTGAACTAAACATGACTTTTCTGTATTATGTATTCCTCACAATCCTCAGTTTATAAAAGTCCTTTGTACAAAATGACAGTTCCTTCATTGCCTCTAAATGTGTATCATTGAATAATCATAGTAAATGAATGATACCGCAGTTCCTTTGCCAAATGTGCAGTTATTTTAGCAAATGAAGAAAGGTTTCCAACTTTAGTACGTATATATTATTTCTTAGTAAGCAATGAATGAATTGTGTGGACAAATTGGGATACTGCTTTAGCTCTGACCGAGAGATAAGCTTTGACACATTTATATCCAAACTGCAAATCTTCTCACTTTGTAATTAGTATCTCCTGTGTTAAATTAATTATGCCTTTCATATTTAAATATACAGCAGTTATCAATTAATTAGATTGGAACATGCAAACTAGTCAAAACAACGCATATATATATATATATATATATATATATATATATACACTCAACAACATATATAGCCATATATATAACTATATATATATATATATATATATATATATATATATATATATATATATTATGCAATAAACTGACTACGAACAGTGCAAAACTAGTATCTAACTAGCCTGAGCGCTTTCGACTCTTAATGAGTCTTTTTCAAAAGCAAATGAAAAACATAGACAAGACAAACAAATAAAACAGAAAAACCGTGGTGTTTGCAAAACTTTACATGACTATGACTTGTTGCGGATGCCGGAAAATAGTTTATATTATAAAATATCTACATCTAAATATTATAAAATATAAAATATCTTCCAGCATTCGCAACAAGTCATAATCATGTAAAGTTTTGCAAACAACGGTTTTTCTGTTTTATTTGTTTGTCTTGTCTATGGTTTGCATTTGCCTTTGAAAAAGACACACTAAGTGGCGAAAGAGCTTAGGCTAGTTCGATATTAGTTTTGCACTGTTCGTTGTCAGTTTATTGCAGTTATATA
>JAECUM010013315.1:0-12102 GCA_016617855.1 Megalonaias nervosa | reverse complement strand
TATTATTTCTGCCACAATATTTCATGCATATTCTAATTAAAAGCTATAAGATTTTCAAGTATAACTGTTGACTAAACAATGTCAAGTGAAATTTTTTTATATATTTTTATTCATATGAATTTATAGCTTTGTTTTTTGTATTTATAGGTGTATCCATAAAACAGGAGGGAACCTACCCATCCAACCCCCCAAACTGTGTGAAGAGAAGATTATCACTGCTGTCCTCAAACTGCACAACAAGGCCATTGATGAAAAGTTTCCTTGTAGAATATGATAGTGATGACAATGAAGACAATGATGATGAAATGATATTTGATAGCCTTGTCAATGAAAGTGAAAGATTATCAGACTTATGCTCTTGAGATGATTTTAAAACACAGTTTATAATCTGTGAACTACTTGAAAGGCAATATTTAGCATAACAGTGATCATAGAAAAATAGGATATGTAAATTCTACACATAAATATACCTGACTTACAGAAAGTAAGCACTGAATGCCATTTGACTAGTTATATCTTACACAAAATGGGGGGGGGACACAGAGAAGTAATATGTTATGTCATCATACTTTCCTTTTTTCAATTGATACATATTTTCAAGAATTTACAACTTTCTTCTTTGTAAGAGCAATTTCTCCATTTCAATCTCCATTAAGCTGCATGGGTATGTACAAGTTTCAGGGTATCTACACATGGAGCTAAATAATTTGATATTGATTGGTACAGTAATATTGAAGTGATATAATTTCAAAAGAAAACTAATAACAAGATACTAACTCAAAATTATATTAATCTGAAAAAAAATCAAACCACAAATAGTATGCTTATATTGAGATTGGCATAATAAATCCTAATTACAATGCTTATAACTTGGATGTTGATATAAAAAACGTACACAAAATTTTTTTCAAACTATATATAGAATGAATTATCTTTTATTTTGCTATTATTAATACAGTGCTAACTGCATTTACTTTTCCGCTGTTGTTAGTAACCTATTATAGTTCTATGTCCATTGTTAGTCGTTGTGAACATCTTTCTACTTGTGTATATTTTGTATGTAGTTTTCTCTGTAAATGTAGAGGCGTGACTAGAATAAAGCTTCTGATAGTTTGTCATAATTTTGTTTCTTAGGGACTAAATTTTCCTCTAAGACTATTTTCGAGACCGGGAATCTACTTCCGCTATTGTGGTTGTCAGATAAGATGGTTTTGTCGTCTGAGAAGCTGTCATTCGTGTCGGAAGTTTACATTACTAAGGACTGAGAAGCTGTCATTCGTGTCGGAAGTTTACATTACTAAGGACACATTTCTTGTCTCCTATCCCTAAAGAGTCACAGGATTAAACTTTGCGGTAGGTGCGCAAGTTGCGACGATGTATCGGATTTACGTACACTTTCGAGAAACGCTCACTTTGCGTAAGTTACGGCGTGCGTAACTTCCTACTTTGTGCGTAAGTTACGCCAGTGTTAGTGAAACGATCCCCAGGTACTCACTGGGTTGCACAAGCGATTGATCCACGTGGAGTTGTTTATTTTGATTCGTATGAGTTGGCTCCACCAAATCAATTTGTAAGGTATGTTGGCGGACTGCAAAGCATTCCAATTTGGTATTCAACATTACCAACACAGACAATAACTGATCCTCCAAAATGTGGCCGTGAAGTACTCGCTGTGCTCGAAGCTGTGTCAACATCGTCAGGGGCACCGCCTCATAAAGTCGTGCTCGAGTATACCACCAGACATCATCGTCGTCCAACGTTTTAAATAGCACATAGTGTAATACACAATGGTAGGTATTTACGGAAGATCTGCACTGAGTAAGACTCAGGGAAAGCCCCAAGCTGACTTATCCAAATATGCAACCCTTGACGAGGTTAAGGATGAGCTCGCTAATCGTTTGCGTCTCGCAGATATGGACCAAAATGAAGTTGTTGTTTTTCAGGATCAGCAAGGACGGTTAAAGACGAACAATATCCCGTTGACAGATAATATTCTGCGAGTTCCAGATGCGACCGAAGATAACTTAGTGGTGTTTGCTAAAAACGGTAAAATAAAAAACTCGGAGAAATCAGTTTTAACACTCATGGGAGAGATCACTGGACGAATCAGAAGTGCTGGAGATATTATGTATGGCGATCTCAACATGAGCATAAATACAATTATCAATGTTAGAGAACCAAGATCAGACGATGATGTGGTAAGAAAAAATACGTCGACAGCAATGGCGCCACGATCAAAACTGAGATCAGAAATCACGTTGCTAAAACTGGCGATGCAATGACAGGCGATCTAGACATGGGCGGAAATAGCATTGCTAATTTGAGAAAACCAGAATCACACGATGACGCTGCAACGAAAAAAATACGTCGACAATAGCAACATCCCGATGATGACCTCCTTAATGACAATCAATGAAGGAATGACCACGTTTAGATCTGAATATGCTAATCATGTAACCGCGTTTACAAATTTTCGTAGAAACACAAATAGAACTATTAATGAATTTTTTGGAAGTCCAGTAGTCATCGACATTAAGCTCTCTGACATCAAAAAGATTACCGATGGTGTAGTATATACAGTAACGTCTGGATCAGCATTATGGATACCACTAGCAGCAGAGAGGGTGAACCCTACAACTTTGTAGAGACCTTATTTTTGAAAATTAAGGGTTCCTACGAAGGCTGAAAAAAGAAGTTTTTGCCTTAATAATGAAAACTTCTTTAATTGACCAGATTTTTTCACAATCTGGTCACATACGTATGTCATTCACCCTCTCTGCTGCTATAAATTAAACAGCCATTATAGATATTATCAATAATGAGTATTGGAGAACCACACTCAGCTAAATTAGCTCGAGAGCGACTAGAGGCAATTAAAAAATATCTACCTGTTCGTGATTCTGTTAAGCAACAACTACAATCACGTCAGGAATCTCGATTTGAATTTGAGGAGGATACAAAACAGTTATTTAAACCTATCACTGAGACCACTAAAGGTATTCAACCTGTGTTAGAGAAAACCGCTGAAGCTACAACTGCAACACAGAAGGTTATTGGAGCATTACCAAACCAAATTAAGGAAGCTATAGAGTCTGCCGATAAAACACGCGCTGAAATTCAAGATGTTAAAAATATTGTAGAGGATCTGTCTAAACCAGAATTAAAAACTCTGTATTTTAATCAACAAGGCTATATAGAAGTTATAAATGATCCTGTTAAAGTTGCTGCGGTGGGATATCAGATTCGGAGTCAGCTTCTAAAGCCAGAATTTTATAACACTCCAGAAAACGAGTGGAATGCTAGGGTATTTCGGGAGCACAAGGGTATTTCACAAATCAGTAAAAAATATAAAGAAGAATATAATGATTTTGTTAATAAAGTTAATGAAATGAAAGAACAATTTAGAATACCAGTTACATCATCAAAAAAGCAGAAATCTCGACGGCGGAGACAACCATCACCACAACAATTTGAATTATCACCAGTATCATCACCATATCTCAAATTTCCATCACCAGAGCAACCAATACCACGACTACAACCACTACTACAACGACAAGAAGAAGAATCACGACAACCAGTTAGAATAACAGAGGAAGAATATCAAGATCCTGGCGCAACTGGAAGTGGTTTAGGGAGTGGTCTTATTACTTGTCCCAATAACGTTCTCGCTGATGTCGATCGACTAGAAATCCTCATCGGAGGAAAACGAGCTGGTAATAATTCCACAGAAATTATTAATGAAGTAGCTGATATTTGTAAACGATTATTTAGTGGCGGCATCATGGATATTAATGTATATCGGTCTCTTATTAATGAAATCGCCGACGATTATTATAGTGATTAAGTATGTAATTAGTGATAAAGTCACTTAATAATAATATGATCATACACAATACTTGTGGACCTACCATGGTCAGGGTAATAAACTCTCAATTACCGGTATACAAAACGACCTACGGAGATGGATTAGGTGATGTTATTCAGGGTCTGTTTAGAAGGATAGCCCCAAAAGCAATACCGATTGCAAAGCAACTAGGAATGAAAGCTATTGATGTTGTTCGTGAAAAGGGTATAGGTGCTGTTGGTAATATTGCTAGCAAAGCGTTTTCAGCAATCAAAGATAGACTATCACGATTAATACGCAGACCGGCCCGACCTCAACCTGTGAAATTACCTAGCACTGAAGTGATGCCCGCAAGTGTAAGTAACATAATAAATCAAGCAGCTAATCAAAAACTAGCGGAGTTAGCTGATATCCCGATGTCGGAAAAGGAAAAAAATATAACCGCTAGTCTGATAGCGGGAAGTGGTCTTCGAGTTAGACGAAGACGATAATAATAAAGATGTTTAAGCGCATATCTGACCCCGCGTTTGACATGGACGCACCAGTTCTCAAAGATGAGTCTGTGCGCGATTATCAGTATTATTCTTACGACGCACGACTTCCAGATCAGCGTGGACGAATCGAACTACAGGTTCAAGATACAAGTAGATATTTCTTACCCGCTGAGGCATTTATTGAAGTAGAAGGTAAAATGTATAAACATGATGATACCGAATACAATAATAATGATGTTTTTGGTTTTGTTAATAATGGTATTATAGCGTTATTTGACAGCGCTACGTACATGATTGATGGAAAAAATATTGAATCAATCCAGAAAGACGTTGATGTTGCTACAACAATATTGGGTTTAGCAAGATACAGCGATGATTATTCAAGATCAGCTGGTCCATCAATGATGTTTGCGAAGGATACTTCTGACCACCCTGAATATAGACAGTATAAATCAGTACAAACAGCGCGTGCTACTGCATTAGATCCACAACCAGCGGGAATAACACGGCCTGCTGCTGATTTTTTGTTATTGCAAAGTGTTGATCCAAATTTCAACTTGGGATTTACAACACGTAAATCAATGTTGAAAGATAGAAGGTTTTCATGTGCAATTCCACTGTCACACATATTTGGATTCTGTAGAAATGTTAGAAAAGTTATTTTTGGAGCCAAACATACGGATGTACTTGTGCGAAAAAGCGATGATAATGATGCAATGTGGCATGTTGAAGGAGCTGATGCTAATGCAACTGCGGCACTTCATGGTAAAGTAGTACTAACAAAACTTTCCCTGTGGATGCCAGTAATGACTCCGTCAATATCCGAAGATGACCGGTTGTTATCTTTTATGAGTCAAGGCGGTAAATCAACGTTGTCATGGTTAACAATGACCACAGATGATGTTCAGAGTGCAATTGATGGTTTATTTACATGGCAGATAGCTTCTCAGCAAGGTGTTTCTGCACCAAGACATATATTTATTGCGTTTCAAAATATTGCACGAGTAAACTCGCAAACACATACTCACATGATATTTGACAAACTCGGTGTTTCTGAGGTTTCATTAAGGATAAATGGACATCAAGAACCATCCGAGGATATATTACTGAATTTCGATCAAAATCATGTAGCACGTGCATATCATCGATTAATAACATTCATGGGACGTGATCAAAATATTGATACTGGTTTACAAATATCTCAGTTAGATTTTACAACGCTGTATCCGATTTATTACTTTTCGCTAGAACATTTAGATTTAACCAGACAATCAGTAGTTGATATACACTTCAGAGTTCGTGTAACATTGCCAATAGCACCAGCACCATTAATTCCTAATTACAGAGCAATTGCTGTTATACTCAGCGATAAATCGATGTTACTCGAAGGTGTTGGTGGACGAATGAGAGTTATTGATGCTCCAGTAGAAAACATGTAATTAGATCGTTCATAATAATTATAATGTCATATCATCACGTTAGTGTGAGCCTGACTCCTGGTCAGATTAAAAGGCTGCAATCAACATCAAAAAATAATTGTGGAATAAAAATATCGCTAAAGCGAGAACAGATGACCGGTGCAAATAAACTGTAGTTGACCGAGCGTCAGTTTAAAAACTTCAATGATGCTAAACAATCAAATAAAGGCGTCAAACTTAATCTTTCTGCGGGCGCCATCAAAGATATTGCTAAAACGGGTGGTATATTTCCGCTTCTTGCAGCAATACCAGCATTAATAGCCGCTGCAGCCCCAGCTGTTGCAAAAGCAGCTGCATTAGGTGCCGTTGGAACCGCTGCTGGAATGGCGTTAAAGAAAGCAACCGGACAGGGAATTATGCACGCAGAAAGTTCAAAAAAAAGATCACGGGCAAAACAACACGGAAGACGTCTAAGAGCACCAAACGTACCACAGCCGGACCGTCTAAGATTATCAGGCCCAGCATACGGTCGGGGTCTAAGATTGCCAGGGACCCCACACTGGTACGGAAAGGGTCTAAGATTACCAGGGACAGTTTACTAATAACACCCATGTCCAATTTTGATTTACTTAATGCTGCTAAGCAATTAAAAATAAAAAATTTCAGAGGTGTTTTATGCGCGATCAATTACCTACCGTTGCAATGCAACATGAAACCGGTATCATTAATCTCGATAAAAATTCTGGCCCAGGCACGCACTGGGTAGGATATGCAATTGATCCACGTGGAATTATTTATTTCGATTCGTATGGATTAGCACCACCAAAAGAATTTCTTCATTACGTTAGCAATAATACTGCTCCAATCTGGTATTCAACGCTACCGACACACAAAATAACTGATCCTCCAATATGCGGCCGTGAAACCCTCGCTATGCTTGATGCTGTATCAAAATCAACAGCACCGCCTCATAAAGTCGTACACGCGTTCACTACGCTACGTCATAATACTTAAACTGATATCAGTAAATATAATGGTAGATATTTATGGAAGATCTTTAGATAAAACTCAGAAGTTCGATTTATCTAAATATGCAACTCTTGATCAGCTCAGAAATGAAATCGATGATTTATTAAATATCACAAGTGTGGATCAAAATGAAGTCGTCGTTTTTCAGGACAAACAAGGACGATTAAAAACGAGTAACATACAATTACCAGATGTACTTATACGAATTCCAAACGCGGTTGTTAATAATATCGTTACTTTTACTGATCAGAGTAAAATACTGGATTCCGGTAAATCGGTTAACGATTATGTTAAGAAAACTGGTGATGTATTTACCGGTGACATTATTATGTCAAGAAGAAAAATTACGTATCTTGGAGATCCAATCGCAGATACAGATGCAGCAACAAAAAAAATACGTTGATGATCAAGAATCCAAATACGTGTCAGTGCGCGGTGGTATAATGCGTGCATTTCTCGACATGAATAATATTGGTATTAATAATCTCAGAACACCAGAAACAGATTTTGACGCTGCAACGAAGAAATACGTCGACGATAGGGAAATTCCAATAACTACTTCATTAACGACTATCAATGATGGTATTGCTGCACTTAGAGCTGAATATTTTACTCATGTACAAACATTTCTAAATTTTCGTAGAAATGTAAACAGAAATATTAATGATTTTTTTGGAACTCCACCTACTGTTATTATTAATCTCGCTGACATTAACGCAAGACTCAACGATATCATTAGTGGTATTCCTAACATTATTCAAAAAACTAATCTCGTTAAAATTCCTCACAAGCAGATCATTAATATCGTGTACACAGTCGCATCAGGAAAGGCAACATGGTCGCAGGAAAATAACACTTTTAAACACACTGCAGAGATTACTGGTGTATAGAGATTATCTGTATTTAGTAGTGCAAAATTCAGTATATTTACCACATTTCCATGGCGTCATTCAACCGATGATTTTTCTGGAATTGTGTCTATAGTGTTAAATAAAGATGTCGAGGAAACGTTTATGTTAATAGCGAATGATAAAAAGTTAACCACAGCAGATTATTGGTGGTGTATTGAGTTTGTAGCTGAAACTCCCGAATTAGTTACTTAAATAAGTATAATGAATCAAGAATCATTTATCGACGTTCAACGTCACAGATACGCTCAAGTATGTGAGTGTCAAACTAAACTAAAAAATATCATCGACGATTACACGATAAAGGTAAAAAAATATCGTCGTCGTATGGTTGTTATTGATATAATGGTATACTCGGTTTCTGCTGTTATTGCTGGAACTGGATTATTACTATCAACAATAACGATGACAGCGCCTGCAGTTGTAACGATTATAGTTTCAACGGCAACAACATGTGCAGGTATTTTCAGCATTATCTCTAAAAAAATATCTACGTGTACGAATGATAAACTAAACGAGTACGTGATGAAATTGCACACAGCAACAGCCGCATACACTAAATTATGCTCGTATATTTCAGCGTATCTCAGTGATGGTAAAATATCCGATGAGGAGTTCGTAACGATAATGAAAACCTACGATGAAGCGTTCATAATCGCTAGTGATAATAACGGAAAGATGGAGAATTAAATAATAACTATAATAATAATGTCAGAGTCGCAATTACTTCAGCAGATCGTAGCTAATACAACGCCGTCAAAAACTACTATGATATCATTAAGTTCAACCAATCCTGAATTTAGCGTTAATTTTCCGACTGCAATTTCAGCAAAGGAAATAGCATTAGCGCAATTACGAGTTTATTATAGTTGGCCTAATATTAGGTCAAAACCGTTTGGTGGACAACAACCAAATAATTCACTGGTATTTGCGAATAAAAATAAACCAGATGGAACACCTGATTGGCAAGTTGTTGGAATTTCAACGGGCAGTTATCAAATAGAACAGATTAATGATGAGTTCCAACGCAGAATTAAATCTATTACAGGAAAAGAATCTAAAATAGCAATAACTGTTTACGAACCAACACTATCCGCGGCGATTGAAATAAATTCTCCTGATTACCTCGTAGATATTTATCAGAGTTCGATCAGATCAGTGTTAGGATGGCCTGAAGTTGCACCTATTTATAATGGAGTTTCAGAACCAACTAAAAATGAGTTTAAAACGATTGAAGAAAAATTCATTAAAGATCCAGAATATCGAGGAAAACAACCATGGAGTAATACAAGATTTGGATTTCCAAACGACGATAGATATTACTTTACCGATTTTGACGGTAAAAGGATCCCCAAGTTGAATAAAGCATTATTTATTATTAACACAGATACCAGGACAAAGATTAGTTCCTATACTGTTGATGTAAGATTTATTAAACATTTTTTAGATACTCTTAAACCCGAATACGATAAAACGTTTAATGATTTAAGAAATTTACATATTTCATTATCACAACATTATAATGAAAGTGTAAAGCAGCAAATAATCGAGTTAATAAAACATTTAAATGGTATCTTATTCGATTTATACATCGTCAATCGAAGTATTATAAACACTGCGACTAAACTCGATGGAAATAGTTACACAAATCCAGAATCTAAACAAGTATTTCTTAATCATTACAAAATAACAGAAAAAATTTTACAAACATTTGTTATACCAGATTTAAATAACGCTAAAATGAAGAAATCACTTGACGATCTTATTGAAGAATATTATCCGGGAGTAATTGAATCGTGAAAAAAAAATAGCCCCACCACCGGTTATACTAAAACACAATAACAACCCTTTTGGTGTCGGACGTCATATATCACCAGGCATTGTAAACATAACATCAGTTAATGCAGTCAATCTGGTATGCGATGTTATTGAAGGTAGCTATCAGTTAGATCTTTCTAAGTCTAGCCACCGCAGTGGCACTGCGGAGCAAGGGTACATATTATTCAGTTTTAGTCCGTTGGTCCCTCCCGGTTCGTTAATTGTATCAGAACCAATTAACCCCGTGTACCTGCGAGTTCATAATCCGTTATTATCAAGAATACACTTTAAACTTACAGACCAAAATAATAGAATTCTGGACACGAGGAACGAAGAACTGAATATAAACCTGTATGTACGCTCATAGAGCGTTTTTATTATAACAATGTCTATAATATTATATTTTTTTTTGTTTACATATAAAATCCGTGCACAATGAAATCTAGAAGATTGTGGCTGCATATTGATTTTTCCATAACAGCTGTGCGTAAAGTTATTTTAAGAACCGCTATATAACTAAATCAATATCCGCTGTTACGGCTCACGCATAGACTCAGTGTTATACAGAATTTTATATTTTTCGGAAACTATAAAATCTCATTTTAGACAGAAATGATGTTTCAGTCCCTACGACAATCGTTTTTCGTTAATTATTTAGTGATCTATCTGTTTTATGTAAGCCACTGTTAGTGAAGCAGCAAATATTTTATATATTACTTAAATTTAACTGTATTATTGATAAGAGAACGATGGCCGAAATGGTAAGACGGTTGGACGTAGATCGAAGCTCTACAGACTCTCGCGTGTTCGAGTCTCCAAAAATGCTAAAGATATTATCTTCCATTTGGCGACTGATGCTATTTAATTGGGGGAACCCGGAGTATTTCCTCGATATCCACAACAGACAAAATACACTCTCCTATCATACACCCTTGAGGGGTGTACCTTTTACACTCCCGGGGTTTTGTATGGGGGGAGAGTGTACAAAATCTGTTGGACGTAGACAAGATTCCCCCGTCATCACCATTTGTATATATTTCATGTTCATAGAATCATACGTCATTAGGATAAGTTTATGTTTGTGCAGTCCAAAATCATAAACCATCTGTATATATTTCATAAACCATATAATCATACGTCATTAGGATAAGTTTATGTTTGTGCAGTCCAAAATCAAAATCATAAACCATCTGTATATATTTCATAACCATACAAAAACAGCTCCCTGACAAAAAAAAAGTCATGGGAGCTAATATTTTTTTTATATTAAATATATATATATATATATATATATATATATATATATATATATATATATATATAATGAACCAAGAAAACATTAATGATATTATCTGTGCTATTAAAACATTAAAACATAACGGAATAAAAATATCTGATAATCTCGACCCTCAGAAAATTATGTGCGATTTTGAATTACTGCAACAAAGAAAATTTGATAATAAATATACACTATCTTCAAACTACAGATTTATAAAATTAATTTATCAAGCTATGCTTGAATCACTAGCTATAGTAAACAACAATCAGATAAAGCTATTTGCACCTCTTGCACGTTCGATCGAAAATATTAAATCCGAACTGTCTCACGAGTACGAAAGAAAAAAGATCGTGGATAATCGTGTAATGCAATTAAGAAAGATTATGTTATCTGATTCTGTAAAAAATGATAATGACGCTGAGAGCGGCGACGATGAAGGTGGACCCCTGACAGAGTCAGTGACTGTAATTATGGCTAAACAAAACCCTTGGGAAAATTAACGTAGATATCTCTCATGGATATGTTTCTATGGATACCTCATATTATATCCCAACCATGTTTCAGTAGGTATCAAGTAATCATTTGGTAATATTAAAAATACGGTAGACTAAACGTATTGAAAATTTATTTTTTGTGTAAATCTTTTGGAAAGGGAAGATTTTTGTATATTTTCAGCGACAAATTGTACCGATCGTGGTACTATGTCAAAATATTTGGCAGCAGAATTAATTGATTCAAAACTAATTTCTTCCCCAGTCTCTGTATTCACTGATTTAATAGCTCTCTTTCTGTATAATTTACACCTTCCTGTGTTTCCGGATTTACAATTTTGACTCTGTGTAGTAACTCGTAAGCTTATTGCCGTTGATGTGATCAACTACATATCCATCTTTGATTATTCCAAAATAACACTCGTAGGTAAATATATGAGATAAATATCCTTTTTTCTTGCCATTAGCAGTAAATCTAAGATAACCAGTATTACCAATACTACCGACTGGTTTTTTCAATCTGCAGTTTCTAATCACACCTTCTCGAGATGCTTCATAAATGGTAAAGATTGGATGTGACACAAACTCATTTATTTGTCTAAATCATTGTTTTTTTGAAAATCTAGCCAAATAATCTTCTTCGGTTTTTATAGGAGAGTCAGCGTTATATTTTTTATCGTAATATCGTTTTAACTCTCTGTACTTTTTACCACCGCATTGCGCGCACAATTGAGTTTTTCCTCGCACTCCAGCACTACACACAATACACGGTTTTGGTCCTAGACTTCCATTTCTGACACATTGCATATGATAACTAA
>JAECUM010013314.1:0-30149 GCA_016617855.1 Megalonaias nervosa | reverse complement strand
GGAGAGAGAGAGAGAGAGAGAGAGAGAGAGAGAGAGAGAGAGAGAGAGAGAGAGGGGGGGGGTTAAAAATGTTCTTATGACACATATTTTGGATTAATCTAAAGTAGTCTTTCTGTCAGATATTTTAACTCAGCCAAAATTTATTGCTAAAATCCATGATTTTATTTTCACTCCCGTTATTCTGTTTATTGTTCAAATATTTTCTCTTGTCTTCGTTTTCTTCTAGTTTCTCTTTTTTCCTCTTCTTCTTATTGTTGAGAAAATGCATATTATTCATCTTTCTGACGTTGTAAACAATTCTCCAATTCTTTCTTCTGTTTCGTTATGAAATCATCCACCATTGGTAATAACGGAGACGGAGGTGAAGGTAGTAGTACCGTTGTATACAAAAATACTTGTGGAGAAAACAAAATCAGCTAAAGCTAAATTGAAGAATTCCTCCTATTAAATGAGAATACTGGATTCAGCTGCATTAGTAGTCGTAGTCATAGTAGCATCACTCTGAGTGTATGATGTGTTCGCAACAGGTGAACACAATACATTGTCTTAGTTTTTTTCTAGTGTAGATATTGTACATCAAATGCGCCAAATGGTAAACCGTAGGAACGCTGATGCGCATATATATAGAAAGTGATGTCATGCGTCCGCTCTCTTCTGATTTCACGACAGACTACACGCTCTGTTAATCCTATGGACAATTTTAAAATACGATTTTGCTTATGACCCGATAGAAGCTCCTAATGCATACGTATGAGATAATGTAAGTTTCCGTATGACCCCCAATACGCTCATACAACTATTCTACTCGCTTCGTCTTCAAATATTACTATGACTACTACTATTGATACTACTGCTACTACTACTACTACTACTACTACTACTACTACTACTACTACTACTACTGCTGCTGCTGCTGCTACTACTACTACTACTACTACTACTACTACTACTACTACTAGAAACAGCAAATGAATGAAAAACTACAGACTAAAAAGTATCCCTGGTTGAATGCTAGCCCTAGGTAGAACCAAACGGTTAGAAAGGATCAAAGTGCACATTTGCCCAAAATTGTGTACTGGCTGCTTTTAGTTAACTAGTTACCTATGTCATGTTTAAAAGTCCATAACAGTATATAGGTTAATAATCAAAATATTTCTAATCATGCAGGAAATGTCCGTTTATTATCAAACTTAAGATCCTGGATTATTATGTTTGGACGCTAATTTCGGATATGAATATGTCAGCTCAATGCTCAATGATTCCATAGATCTAATTAACACCCGTGGCAGTCCTACTCACGAAATCTACATTCTCGCTGCCTTTAAGGTATCGTATCTGCATCTGGTACTGTTGCTGGAACAGCTATCACCTCATCAGTCGTCCATTGAATAGTTTCGTCTGTGATAGATACGCGAGTGGCTGACGGTCTGTTTCCAATATAAACTTCCGCCGGTATAAATACCTCTCGAACCATCATATGCCGACAACGATTCCGAGGCATTCCTTCTCCGATATGGAGTAGTTCTTCGCGGCTGTGGTATGTTTCCGACTGCCATACGCGACAGGAAAAAGAGTCCCATTGTGTTCTTATGCGTCGGTGCATAAAACGAAATATTTGGTAAGCAGACAACATCATCAGATGTCATTCTATCCTTCAGGGTTTGAAAGCATGCTCGCACGTATCTGTCCAGACAATCTTATTCGGAGCTCTCTTCTTGGTTAGAGCAGACAACGGTCCTGCAAACGCTTTGAAATTAGCCACGCACTTCCGGTAGTAACCCGCTAATCCTATGAACGATCGTCCTTCGGCGTTTCTCAGCTGTTCCACCTTAGAACTTTCTGAAGCCAATGTGCCATAACTCAGTGTACGTCCCAAATAGTCTCAAATACGGAATCCGATGTGGAACTTAGATGGACGAGCCGTCAATCGAGTGTTCACCCCACGTTTCTGTAGCTAGCAGAATAACTCCATTATCTTTCGCATCATTCTCGTAAAAACGCACGGTGCGTTCTGGACTCCGAACGGCATGACTAACCGTAGATATGTTGAAAACGCAAGTTTTAACCTGTCCTCTTCACTCACAGGGATGTGTCCATAACCCTTAGACATATCCATCTTGGAGAAATATCTCGCCTTAGACACTGGGACGAAAATATACTCCGGGTCCGGTCGCATTTCAACCTGATATTTCGTCACCTGATTTAACTTCCGATAATCCACGCAGAATTGATGAGTGACATTCTTCTTCTGTACCAGAACAACTGGGGAACTGTATGGCGAGCCTGCGGGTTCTATTATTTCCAGGGCAACAGTGTCCTCAACTTCCTGATTTTCCACTTCTAGCTTCGCGTGAGGTAAATGGTAACGTTTGCGTTGAATATGTTTTGTCGTATACCAGCTTCAAGCTGAATTCGACAAGGGAGGTCGTCTCTGGCAGTTCCGTTAAGACATCGGCATATCATGCTAGCAACATCTCGACTGCGTCTTTTTGCTCCCTAGTGAAAATAGGGTTGCACTTCACGTCCGACGGTGTCTTTTCTTTCGTAAGCTGACAGCTCGGAACAGTGCCAGCGCCTTTCGTGTCACCTTCGGTCTCTTCGGTGACGAACGTGGCAACAACGAAAACGGCAGTTGGCTCTCGTTCTTGTTACTTCTTCAGGAGATTTGAGTGGTACAATTTCTCCTTAATCTGGAGTCGTTCACGAGACTTCTAGTTTGTTCTGTTCTTGTTGCAACGGCAACAACACTTTGTCTCCGACCTCGTATTGGCGTGGCTTCGCTCGCCTATTATATTACTTCTCCTGACAGGTCGTCGCTTGCTTGAGGTTTTCTCGCGCTAACGTACAAACGTTCTCTAGTTTGTTACGTAGGTCAGCGACGTACAGATAGGTAGTGCGTACCTCTTCAACAGCGTGGTCATCGGTCAACAACTGTCTCAGCAGAGCCATGGGACCTAGCACCGGTCTCCCATATACGAGCTCAAAAGAGGAAAATCCCAGACTTGCTTGTGGTATGCAAATAGCAATGTAATGATCCCAATTCTTGGGAACGCCTTCACACAACTTCTTAAGCGTGTTTTTCAGAGTTTCTTTGAAGCGTTCGACAAACCCGTTGCACTGGGGATGATACGGCGTGGTAGTGAGGTGTTTGATCGACATCAGCCGATTCACCTCCTGCATCACGTGACTCATGAATTTGCTCGGGCACTCCGACTGGTGACCAGATCCCAAGTAGAGCCGCAGCAACAACTTCTGAGTCGATATTACGGAACTCGACAGCTTGCGGGTTGCCTGTAGCGTAATCGACGGTAAAAATATAGCGATTTCCTTGCGCGGACGCTGGTTTTATGGGTCCGATCAAGTCCATAGCTACACGACGGAATGGTTAATCGATGAGTGGTGTTCTTCCGAAAGGAACGGGCCGGTGATCCTTTTACGGCGCCATCCTCTGACACTTGTCGCTAGATTGACAAAATAACTTAACGTCTCCCTGGACCCCCGGTCAGAAAAATCCTTTGACGAGACGGTCGCGCGTGTTGACAATTCTCACGTGTCCCTCAAAAGAGACTTTCATTCGCGAGCTTCAACACTTAATCTCTCTTCACTTTAGGCACGACAACTTGCTTAAAATGCTTGTGACCTTTCTTAGCGTGGCGGTACAAGATTCCTTTCTTGTACACAAACTTTACTTCGCAACTCGGAGTTCTCCTCTCCGTCTCCTTCTCGGATGTTTATGTAACTTCACCGGTGTTCCGTCTTCTTGCTGCAGTTTCTTCATCTCGATTCGCAAAACGTTACCAACAGGCGACGTCTTGACCTCAATCGGCGTCGACTTCGCCTGACGATCCTTGGACCTGGTGCCAACAACACTCACTGGTACGAGTTTACAGGTCTCTGAGTTTTGCTGCGGGAAATATATCTACAACCCAGTATGACATCATACGACAATCCAGACAAACACACGCCCTAAATTTTCCTTTTGACGTATGGCGAATCGAGGTCAATATAAACAACTAGCAAAGAGTCACGCGTGCTGTTGGTGTACTGAGTAGTAAGGGAAAAGGCTGGTTCTAGCCCAGAGACCCCTAAAACGCCCCCAAACAAATACGGATCAACCATCTCGTCAACACCCCCCATGATCACTATCTTATTTTTGACTAATACAAAGGCTGGTTCTAGACCAAATATATTTTGAGATTAAATGAGCCCATCCCCAGACTACTACAGTAATGCAGTCTGGAAAATCGATACTCTACAGTGTTTTGCTTGTAACAGATGTTGCCTCATGTACGCAGTCTGAAAAATCAATAATACATTTATCAGCCAAGCCAGGTATACATGTTGTAGAACATTCCAGAAAACGCCCACGCAAAATGACTCATAATCATGGAATTTCTAGAATGTCATAATCACATGGAATTTCTAAAAAACGCCCACGCAGATCTATTAGTATATAAGGCTGGTAAAATTTCCTTCTGAGGCACTTTCAAGAGGACGTCTTCACCGAGCGGAATCAAGTAAGTGGCATTTTTCATATATTATTTATACTTCATCACCAATTATCAATGTTTCTACTGTTGATATTAGAAATATTTCATCACCACGATAGTAGAGACTAAACTTTACTTTACCGCTCACACAGCGACGAGACTCAAATAAATCTTTTATTTGCGATTTGTTAAGAGGATATTTTTTGTCGATAAAATATACTTTTGATCGATCAAGATCGATTGTAAGTTTAGTATATTTTTGTTGGCTGATCGGATTGTGAAGGTTTTTAAATTCCGCTAACGACTTCTGGCTCAATTGTTGGAGGTAATTGAAATACTCGCTGTCATCAGATCTGGTAAGTGAAAGTTTTAGCTTGTCTCGAACTGCGGTAAAACATATACCTGATGTTTCATTATTAATTTCAACTGTCAACTGTTTGCCGTTCATCATTAGATATTTGATCTTGCTATTGTAACTATTTGTGACTGTCAAATTTTCAAACATTATTTCTAAACTTTAGATAAAATTTCATACCTTAGTCATCGAATATAATATCGAGCATAGATCTATCATTAAAACAATAACCAAGTGCAAATGTATCTACTCCATTTTCGCAATAACGTTTGTCATCAAAATTACTCAATCCGCATTTTAATGACATCTGTTTCAAGTTTATGATGATTCGTTCGAATAGCCATTGCTCTTATAAAACTAACACCGCCATCAAGCGCGTACTTGTAATCATCAAATTTCATAAACTTTTTAACAAAATCGCGAGGTAAACCTTTTGCCTTTTTCGTTATTTTATTATTATCTAGCAATACCGCGTACATTTTACTGCGCAATCCGATAAAGTATTTGATGATGCTCGAGTTCATTTCATCTTTGAACTTACCAATAACCTTTTTATTCGTGTCGTCATGAAATTTACTGTCACGAGGGTAATCGGAAAGATCAAACAGATGTCGATTATCAAATATATCCTGATAGACGTCCTCACATTCGATTTCATACACGAGCGAGTCGGTATCAGTAAACAATAGTCTACTGGACGGCCACTGATTTTTAACAAAATTGTAATGAAAATCGTACATGAGCCACTTCGATAAATCTAACACGGAAGCTCCAACGTAAATCGGCTTGTTTAGTTTTAGATTTGTTTTTCTTCTTTGTATTGCGACAAGATTTTCATTAAAAATTTTCATGCTAACAAAATCATCGTCTGACACAAGTTTGTTTCTGCGATTGATATCATTAACTAGCTCGATATTTACGCGATTCCTAATATTTTCCATCGTCTTACCAAAAACGGAATTGTTCATGAGCTTAAAGAAGTTTTTTTTTTCAAAATCAGTTTTTGCTGCAGCTCTTCTCGAAGTGTTTGAGTTAATATAACCTTTCATCCACGGCGATTGATTAAACTTTAAAACTCTATGAACTTTCCTCAACACAAGACCAGCATCTACTGCTTGTTTTAACACTTTGTAATGTAAAACATAATTTTTCTTATCGAGTAAATTTGGCACTAGTTTTTTTTACCATAGAATTTTGTCTTGGTGATGCTGTTGCTTGTTGTTGTTGAGATAACAAACTATAATCTATTATCATCGATTCTGCACAGAAAGGATAATCATTGTGTAAATTGTGTAGCGAAGTTGGATAATCGAGATCAACTTCAACGAAATACGAAATATTGTCAGGTATTTTTTTTTCTGTCTCCGATAAAAATTGTTCATCTGTAATCCAACGAAATCCACCAAAAGGCATTGGTTCTGCCATAGAATAATCGTACAAATTATTACAATCTAGATAAATTATATACTTCGAAGGAAGCTTAGGATTATACTCTTTTAGGTATTTGTTGTTTGCTTCCGCATACTTTTTTGTTATCACGCTAATACCGCCTCGGATACCTTTTTCGATAAAATTGAACATATCAACGTCAGTCAGTAATTCTAACTTTACTTTACTAAACTTTAACTTTATCATTGGAGTTATTCTTTTTAAACGATTAAATACATTATCAACTTCGTTAATTAACTGCTTGAGAAGCCAGACAGCCGGATTATTACCACGATATAATTTAATTGGTTTAGATAATCTCGAATCAACACAACAAACTATCTTATACGCTACTCAGCACGGAACATGATTTTGAGTTTTTCTTGTACTCGATTTGTTAGGATTATTTTCTACGCCAAGTACAGGCTGAAGTAAACATTCGAAATCAGCGTATATAACGAAAGGAATTTTTAGTTTGTGATTATAATTGACAAAATGCAATAAACTATCTTTTTTAGACGGCATTGTTATACGTTGTACGTCACTACAGTACTGCAAATGCTTTTGTAATGTTTCATTGTCATTACAACTGTGCAAGCAGCGATAACAAAAGAACGTTTTTTCATTTCGTTTATTACACTGTCTGCCAACTAGTCCATTAAAGTTTTTGATCCAAACGTAATGATTCTTATAAAACAGCAAGTTTATAGTCGATTGTGAAGCTTTTTCTGAAATATATCTCGGATAGACGTTTTCTTTTTCATCTAGTCCGAAAACATTTATTGAAACAATATTTTGCTTTTCAAACTTTGGTATTTGATTTTCTGCAACTGGAAAGTCGATGCCATCAAAATTTAATTTTGATACGTGACTAATATACTTGTCAACACGATCAGCATTTTTTTCTGCTGGAAATAGTGCAGAAAGAATAGCCCATTGAAAACATCTGTTATCGACGTTCTTTACGTTTAAACAGCATTTTTTATTTTTTATGTTTAGTGGCAAATCAATATACGAACTACCGCGTAATACGTTATATTTTATTGTGTGAAATAAAATTTCCTCGATCATTTCAAACTTCCAACCCGAACCCAATTCGGTAAATTCTTCTATCTTTTCCAAATTTCTTGGTGTATTTCATTAGCTAGTGATAAAAGATCAGTCCCGAGCAAAACACGTCTTGATTTTGCATTAATGTAAGTGTCTGCAATTTCCTTGTCAGTCGATCCCTCTGTCACAAGTAGCTTTGAAAATATAACGTGATATTGCACTAATATTCTTAGACCCTTATGTTTTTCAAGTTCACGTTTTACAGTTGGCTCTAGCAGGTGGTAAAGATTTGTTGCAGTAAAATTTACCAGTACGATTTGTTTATCGAGTCGATAACTGTTGTCGAATCCCGTAAAGGCAGTCGCTATTTTTTCAGGTTCTCCCATAAGACTCTTCTTGGCAATATCTTGCAATTTTAACATTGTTATATATAGTATTTTTATATTTAATTACAAATTACGTAAAAAACAATTAGAAATATAAAAATCCTTATAATATAATGACACAAAATCTGAGATATATCGGATTGACAGCGGAGGAGCAAGAGTATTATTACGTTCATCCAAAGTATAACCTATATGCCGGAAATGCATTAGGTTCGGTTATTAACATAAAATCTAAAATATCTATAGGAAAACCAACACCAGCTGGAATGATAATTTCAGTGAAAGGTGATGACACAGATATGACCAAAATGTTTCGAAAAGAGTTTATTTATACTTTGTTCTGCGAGGATATTCCAGAAGGGCAGAGAGTCTATCGAGTAAATGGTTCGATTAGCGATGACAATATTGAAAACTTATCTTTACAAGATGAGTTTCAACGCCATCCAAAATTTGATTTATACGAGGCGAATGACAAAGGAATTATACGACATGTAAAAACAAAAAATGTTGTTGGTTTTAAGAGTAATATGGGGTATTTCATGGTAACTGTCAGAGGAACACTAGCCGATCAAGTTCATTATCAATCTCATCGTTTTGTTTATGAAACATTTAATGGCGTTATTCCAGATAATTTATTTATTGACCATATTAACAAAAATAAAACTGACAATCGTTTAGAAAATTTAGATCTAGTTACACCAGAAGAAAACACCCGACGTGGATCAAATTCTGACGGTAATAATTTCAGAAACCCCAGAAGATCAGTTATTTCAGTAAATTTAGAAACTGGAGAAGAAATGAAATTTAAATCAATATCAGCTGCAGCAAAATATTATGAAATTAATCCTCGTGCAGTAAAATTTGTTGCTGATAGAGTAACAGGATCAGCAACGTCAATGTCAACTTTTGATAGATTTAGTTTCAGATATGATGATTAATGATATTTCGTAATTCTGTCTTAGTAAGACAGCTATGTGCAAACGCTATAATATCATCTTTATCAAATTTCAGCGTCATTATTGCACTATCATTAAGTTTATTTTTTTCTGCTGCTGTTAGTAATATCCTATCATTTTCGCCAGGCATTATAATAACGTCAACGGAATACGAACTATAACCCGACAGACATTTTCCAACTGCTTCGGCTAGTTCCTTGTAATTTAATATATTAACCTTTTGATGATATTTTACCTCGTCAGTCATATCTTATAACAATAAATTAGATAAAAGTATATTATAATATGAACTTGATGAAAAGACTTGCTGAAATATATGCGGAAGATACAATCGCAGACAATGTTAAAATCACTAGCGATAAAGTCGCAGACAATGTTAAAATCTCTACCGATATAATAGACAAATCTGCTAGTTATAGCGAAGATGATATTTTGTACAACAACGAATCTGACGATGACGATGAAATAGTCGCTGTCGCTGACAGAAAAAATTACAGCAGACCAACAACTGGACGATATAATGTTAAGTATCACATTGCTAAAAAAATAATAAAATTTAATTTTACTGTTGCCGAACAACAGATATTTTGGCAGCTTATCAGGCCGTTTTTAAATCTAAAAATAACTGGCCAGCGAAGGAGCATAAAATACGATTTTATTTTCGCTAAGATATTTAATTTAATGCCAGTTGATAATGAAAGAAAATTACATTTAATTTCGTTATGTAAAACTATCAAATGTAAATCTGTGCTTGTGAAATGCGAACAAATTTATAATAACGTTATTGGATCGACTTAGTTGGTACCCAGCTATTAAATTTATACCCACGCCACTTGACTAAACTTTTATTGCCTTTTCTCCTAATCACTTTTTCGATAACGAAAACATCTTGCTCAGTTTTCTGAAGTTCTTGTTCATAAAAACTACCAATAACCGGTTCCCCTGCCAGATCTTTTAGCGCGTATGTTACAGGTATTGTTAAAAGTACTTTATCAACTACAAACACTTCTTCAGTCCAGTTTGGGGTAAATCCTTTTTCAAATGTTTTTTTTAGTCAAAGAAATCCGAACCCGATCACCCACCTCAAATTTATGTCTGCGATACATGTTTTCATTTGCAAGAATCGGATTTTTAATTGCGTCGTTTGGCGATAGTTTAGTGGTTCGATGTTTCGTGTTATTGTACTTGTCAACTATCTGCGGAAGATCATCAATATACCTGTTCGTATTTTTAGCTGTCAGATATTTGTGTATTTTTTCGTTTAGAGTGCGATTAAATCTCTCTACTACGACACTTTTTCCCTCGTTTCCTGTAACATACTTTTTGATATTATTTTGTTCTAGAAACTGCTCAAACTTTTTATTGAAAAATTCTGCTCCGTGATCGGTCCAGATTTCTGTACTTGTTATTATTTGTTTTAACGCATCAGTTATCGACGTTCCTGTCTTGTCTAAAACTGGAACACTAAAAGCATATTTACTAAAAACATCTACAACGTTAAACAAATATTTCTTATTATCATTAAATTCTGCTAGATTTGACACATCTACTAAATCTATCGCCCAGATATCATCAACGGCATTTGCGACAACTTTACGTCGCGTAAACTTTTTTTTTAGGTTTGTGTAGTTCAGCTGCTAGATCATCGTATAATTCCTTTCCGAGTCCTAATTTATATTTTGCTCCAATAAAACCCTGTACCAGCCTTCTATCAAAACGTTCTCGCATATTTGTCGGCTCCATATCACGAAGTTCGTCTAACATTACTTTATCACAATCCGATTTTGAGTTTTCATGATCACGATAACAGATATCATGGCGCATTGCTATTGCATCAACTTGATTGTAAGGTTCTTGTCCTGGAAGCGGATTATCATTTTCATCTAGTTGTTTATCGAGAGGATTATAAGGTCCAGTATATTTATGGCCTGGCAATGTCCAGCCTCCTTTTGGTTTTGGTAATTTGCCAATTACTTTATGTATATCTATACCTGTTCCAATTATTTCTCTGTTGTTACAACGTTGACAGTATGTGACAATTTTATTTTGCTCAAGACATAAATCTCTGTCAGAATCGCAGTTGCATCTCATTCTATATTTTTAGTCGTCTACTAAAATAATCTCCCTGACAACGTCAGGGCTGACAACGTTAGGAGGGTAACCAGCTCCAGACGTTTTCTTTAAAAACATACTTTTTCTTTTTCCGCAGATTGCACAAATACTTTTCAGCATCGTCCTGTTGTTTTTTGTTTTTTCTGTTGTTTCATTGATATTTTCTGTTTTAGTTTTACATTTGAGACAATATGTTGACATTATATTTGTAAGTTTAGATAAAATTTATTGCAAACTTTAGATACATTTACAAAAATTTATTGCAATCTCATCATTAGCGTGAGAAGGTTGCTTATCAAACTGTAAAATAAACTTTAAAAAATTAGGATCTTTTGACATCTGTCGGACAAACATTATACAATAATATCCGCAACCAGAAGTTCCAACAGGTTGAAGTTGATTGGACGAATAATATATTTTTAATATTTTTTGTTTATATATTGTTTTATTGCATCGCTCGGAGGAAGTCCAAACGAGTCAAAATAATTGTTATTATAAACTGCTACCCAATGCGTGCCGGACCCGTCATTGAAATCTTGTATATTTATCACACATGAACCCAGCGACGATGTCGCTTGCGCTGGTACAGCGCTAAGTTCATCTTTGGAATAAACTCCGTGGAAATTTTTTACTGATTTTAGTTTATCAAGTAAATCAAAGTTACTTAGCGGGGAGGCCGTGTTCCCGGCAATGTTAGTCCTCGTCCTCCTATTCCTAACAGATTTGGCAGCAGACTTCCCGCTAGTCCCGCTAAAGGTGGAGCGAAAGGAATAATTCCTCCTTGTTTTGTTTGATTGCGTTTCGTTGTTTTCTTTTTTTTCGACGATTTTGTTGTTTTCGGTTTTTTCGACGATTTTGTTTTTCGTTGTGGCATTATATTTATCGGTCACATAAAATTAAACTTTAGACTATTTTTTTTATACCACTACCCTCAACTGCTTTTTTCGTTGCGCCAGATATTGCGCCAGACGCTGCTGCTAGTCCTAATGTACCTAACACCGGCAAAATTTTAGGTAATAACGTGCTGGCCATCACTGATAATGCCGGACCAAAGAAACCACCTTGTTTTGACATCGCTGTTATTTGTGCGGCACTTAAATTTAAAACAAAAGATTTTTTACGATTGTACCTGTTTACTTGATTTTTTGTCAGCATTAAGTTTGTTAAAATACCCTTGGAAATGTTAGGGTTGATTTTTAATGATACCTGTCTCTGCTTTGCAACAGCAGCTGCTAATTTTTTAACTTGACCATCAGTCAAATATATTTCTTTTATAATATATTTTGTCATCTTATATAACGATTGCAGATTAAACTTGTACCGTCATTTTACCTCCAACGGAATCTATCGTAACAAATCTGTTGCTGATCACCAACGCGTACACGTACAACTGTGCTATAGGAACTATTCTTAATGTCCAAGTAATTTCAATATCAGCTGTCGAATCAACTGCTCGCTCGCTGTGTTTACTAACATCAAAATAAAATATTGGGTAAAGTGTACGAAATTCCTCTACTGATATCTGAGATCCATCTTCAACATCCTGATATTTTTGTACTGCGTCGAGCAGGTACATATAAGGTCGAGTAATATTTTTATTAGCGTCATCTGCAAAATTGCATTCTATCGCTCGTTCCGGATATTGCTTTCAATTTAGTCTAGCATATATTCGTCTAACATCAGCGTTATCAAATATCGCATTATTTTGTTGTTGGTTACCACGTAGCGCTTGCTGTTGAAATACGACAAACAATTGTCTCGGCAGTTGTACGCTTGATGTTGTTGTAACTCGCCATGTGTAGTCGGTAGTATTGGGAACTGCTGTTTGATATATTTTATGCTGCTGAAAATAAATCTTGTTTGTGCGATTTTCAAGCATATTATTTAGTTCTGACATTTTAGTGATCGACGGCGTTATTCGTGGCATCCACAACGCAAGTTTGTTTATGATAAATTGTACATCAGCTCCGCCTGACCTAAACAGACAGTCGTTTTGTTCTGCCCGATCTAAAATAAGTGTATGTTTAACTCCACGAAATACTTTGTCGTAATCGCGACAAAATCCAAATACTGTACTTAGTGGCAGCATCATTGTAATTTGACGTGATCCTTCTGCAAGTGCCTTTCTCTTAGCATAACCTTCATTATAACGCGGATTTTTTTACGTTAATTGATTTATTAACTAAATCTAACATTGCAACACCGTTCGCATCTGCAGCTGGTGGTGTTATACCAAAATTATTACAAGCAGCAGTAAGCGAGATTCGTGTAGCATCTTGATTAGCGGCTGCAGCTGGTGCTGCAATACCAAAATTATTAGCATTAGCGATAAGAAAATCTCTTACAATTGGAAAATCTGCAGCGGCATCAGCTCCGTGTATCAAAACACCTTTGGAGAGAAGTTCATTTGGTACGGCTAAACCACCACTTCCAGTATCTTTAAGCCACATCATATTCGTTGCAGTTGATCTGGAGTAATCGTCGGAAAACGAAATAATATTTAAGATTGTACTTGCAACTTGTAAGTGACTTGAATTATCTTCTACAGTTTGATTAGCTAGTTGATATCTAGCACTTTTGAATAAAAACCAGCCGTTATTTATAAGAGCTACTTCTGTTCCAGCTGCAATTGCAACAGGTGGATTGGCCACTGTCATAATCTGACCGCGAACTTCTAACATTGCCTTATGTGGCAGTAGAAATACATCTTCATCTCGAGCATTAAATGTTCTAATACCAGTTTTATTTGGTTCATTAGAAATTTCATCGAGATACTCAACGTACTCAAATTCTGTTACAGTGTCATCGGTGTCATAAGTTTCTGCTAAATCGAGATAATTTTTAACAGACATTTTTTATTTATTAGATTATATAAAATTTTATTGCGGCGCCGTTACTTTAGATATTAATTTTTGTATAATCTGCTCGCCTTTCGGTGATAAAAGTTTTTTCGTTGTTGTTATCATAGCACGTTGCGTTTCTTTTGTTGGGGCGATTTCTGAAATAGCTTGTTTTATATCAGATGTAGACGGTGCGCCTTTTATTTTATCAGCTATGTTTTGTCCCACCGCAGTTTCAGCGGCAGATACGGCTCCAGTTGCAAAAGCTTTACCTGCGTCAAGTGCAATTGGTGCAACTTTACGCGCGATTCCCGGAACATTTTCAATAACTTTAGTAAATATATTTCCAAAAAATCCTCCTACTATTTTTCTTCGATAAAGTTTTTTCTCTGTTTCATTTTATCTGAGGTTGTATAATTTTTATTGTCAATCACGAAGCTATTGCGCACGTAAGTGTGAATAATAAGTAACAATCTCGTTGTTCAGATCCAACTGTCGTCCGGATTGATCTGTTAATTACATTATTATACTTGTTATTTGATTTTCAACATTTAACGGATAATATATAATATGACGCGGAGTAATTTGCATGAGAGAACCTGGTGGAACATCCGGCGAGAAACTATAAATCGTTTGCCCTTTACTGCCCTGGGCTGAGTAAGATCCAGAAGCAATAGAGCAATTTACTAACATTGTATTTACGTCAGTTATATTTACCGGCAGTTCACCGTCATATGTAATAGCTTCATTAGGATCTAAATAATACGCTCTATGTTCAAATCCTATCAGTGGTGCGATACTTCTCGGTGATATAAAACTAACTGACATATTTTTTTATTGTCATTCTAGCTCATAACGTGTTATAATTTGCTGCTAACTCGAAATTATCAGGTTTCATCTTATCTTTTTGCATAATCTCTTTTATCGTCTTATTTAGATCATTGATATTATAAGCTCCTTGTGGAATTTTAAATGTTTTCCATTGCGTGTCTCTTATTGAAATAATTGCAATCTCATCATTGACACCAGTTTTTACGTTAGCTATAGCATTCCAACAAGTACAAGAAATTAATCCAATTTCATACTGTTTTTCAGTATCAAGTTGGATTGGAGGAATATAATTTACTGAAAAATTTGCGCTATCTTTTGCGGTTGTACTAGAGTCTAGCAATAATGTTGCTGACATTGTTATTTATTATATTTTTACAAAATTAAATCGCCGAGATTAAGTCGCGGTGTAAAGTTTCATACTCGTCAGATGTTAATAAATTTTCCGATCTTAGATGATCAAGTATGTCAATAATTTCATTATCAATTTCAACACTAACATTCCCAGCTTCTTTTGATGATATTAATAGCATTAATCTGCCTATCATTTCAGCAGTTGATGTAAATATTTTTGCACCTGTTCCAGTTCTTTCCATGCGAAGATTCTCATTATGTTCAAACGCGTCGTAAAAATTCATATTTTTATATTCTTCTCCAGATCTAAATTTCTCCGCTACAATTTCTAAATTATAAGCAATAATAGAATCTCTATAATCTTTAAAAAGTTCTTCAAGATCTTCTGTTTTAGCTTTTTCAATCCTGTTATAAGCTTCTGATCCGCTTCTATAAATATTTCGTAATTCTTCAATAATATTATCATATTCGTCTTGTGACAATTTAGTAATATTATTAATATCTTCAATATCATATTTTCTTATAAAAGAATTGTAATCATATTTTGTTACTTTATCTTCTGCTATTTTTATATTTTTTTCAATTTGATTCCTTCTTTCAGCTTCTTCAGGAGATATAACTATTGGTTCTTCAATTTTCTCTGGAAATACAACTATTGGTTCTTCAGTCTTTTCTGGTACTCTTTTTAAATCTATTTCTTTTGCTATGGTACTCAAAACATTACTGTGATGATCGAATTTTTTTTCATTAATTATTTGATTAATAGCTTTGATATAAAGATCGGCGATAATACCTTCTCGGTATTTTATAATAGCTTCGTAACATTGTTCATTTTCCGGCACCACTAAATAAATCTGTTTCTTATTATCCTCTGATATTTGCGTTAACTGTGCAATTTTTTCGTCAGCATTATATTCTTTTTTAAAAATTTCATGTACTCTCGAATCTTTAAAACGATATCTTACGTTAAACATTTTATACTCATTATCTTCTATTTTGTTATTTATATTTTTTAAGTCTATTTCAAATTGTAATATTGCTCTTTGATAAAATTTTTCAATTTTTTTCTCTATATCTCCTAACCTAATTCCAATCGGATCAACTAATACTCTTTCTGATAATCTTTGTTCAAGTAAAAGTGGATTATTTAATAGCAGTATTAGTTCAGCTTGTCTAGCAGCAGGATCAGCAATATGTTTTACAAGTTCTCTAGCTAACTTTAACTTTTCTTCATCAGATCTTCTAATAATTTTTTCAGCAGCTGCTTCTTGTTGTTCCTTAACAAGCCCGACTAAACCTTTTTCTTGAAGTTGTTTAACTTCTTCGTCTGACAGTGTCCTAGTTTCAGGTTGTTTTCCAAGTAGTGCTTCAGTAACTGGTTTGAGAGCTGCAGTTGCTACTTCTGCGGCAGTTATTTGCCCACGTCGTGCTTGCTGTACTTTTTGCTTAAATGCTGCTTGAGATTGAGCAAGTTTTTTTAGATCTTCTATATGTTTTCTATATTTTGCTCGTTTGTCCATAATTATTATATATAAATTTTATAAAATTTTAAGAAGTGGAAAACACATTACTGCAAGTAAATGTCAATACAACAGAGAAACATTTTAGTCGGATCATTTGCAAGTTTATTAAATAAGAAAAAGTTATATTTAACCTTTGTAGCTCTATGATATAATTCGATAAATTTATCTTTTGTTACATCACCGCATTGCTCGTTCGCGATATTTCTAACGTCAACATTATCCAGTCCCGGAAATAATATAAAACAACCAGTATTTCGCCGAATAAATCTATCAACATTAAAAAAACCTTGAGCTAAATAAACAGAATTACATTTCTTATTACGTGACAGTGAAAAATACGATCTTATTTTGTTCATCTCCGTATTATTTAGCGGAATATCGTCAAAAACTACTATCTTATGTTCATCCGAGTCAAGTTGATTAACTAGAACAAGATCATCTGGTTGTCTGATTATAAAAAAATCTTCACCAGCCTCAAGATCATCACGAAGTTTATTATTATATTTGCTTAGTAGCTCGTACTTATCTTGCTGCGGATTAATTGTATAAATATAAACTCGATCGTAGTTAAAATTATCGCTGAGAAGTAAGTTCATAAGCAGATTTGTTTTCCCAGATCCAGTTCGCCCAACAATAAGATAATGACAATCTGGAAGTTCATTGTTATGTTTATGTTTCACCAACCGCTCTGTATCAAAGTTTAATATCGACGATTTTTCCATCGTTGTTATATAATTTTATGTAATATTAAACTAACTAATGTTGACAATTTTATGTAGGACAATAAATAATGAGCTACTATAGAAAATTTGGAACATTAACAGGAGATTTATTGACTGAAGGTTATCAAGGTGACTTATCTAAGTACGCAACTCTTGATCAGCTAAGAAATGAGATTGATAATTTATTAAATGTCACAAGTGTGGATCAAAATGAGGTTGTTATTTTCCAGAATAAACAAGGACGATTAAATACGAGTAATGTACAACTGTCAAATGTACTTATACAAATTCCCACCGCGGTTGTTAATAATATTGTTACTTTTACTAATCAAGGTAAGATACAAGATTCCGGTAACTCGATTAACGATTATGTCAAAAAAGCTGGTGATTCATTCACGGGTCACATTATTATGAATCAAAATAAAATTATAGACCTTGGAAACCCAGCCTCAGATACAGACGCCGCAACAAAAAAATATGTCGATGATCAAGAATCTAAGTACGTATTGGCCAACGGTGGTATAATGCGTGCATTTCTCAACATGAACAATAACGGCATTAATAATCTTAGAACACCGGAATTAGATTTTGATGCTGCAACGAAGAAATACGTTGATGATAAGTAAATTCCTATTTCAACTTCGTTAAAAACAATCGGTGATGAAATGACTACACTCAGTGCTACTTTTTCTAGACATGTAGAAACGTTCTTAAATTTTCGTAGAAATATAAACAAACCCTTTAAAGAATTTTTGAGGAACAACCAACCGTTGACATAAAACTAGCCGACGTTAACACGAAACTCAACGACATTGTCAGTGGGATACCTAATATTGTTCAAAATACTAATCTGATCAAAATTCCACACGGACAAATTTAAAATATCGTGTACACAGTAGCATCAGGATTAGCAACATGGTCACAGCAAAATAACACTATTAAATATACCGCAGAAGTTACTGGTGTGTATAGACTGTCTATCTTTAGCTCTGCAAAGTTTAAAATTTATACTACAACATTTCCATGGCGTCATTCAACCGATGCTTTCTCTGGAGTTGTATCTATAGTGTTAAATAAAAATGCTGAAGAAATATTTTTACTGGAAGCAGATGATCAAACAATAACCGCAACGCCTTACTGGTGGTGTTTGGAATTTGTAGCTGAAACACCACAAATAATTACTTAATCAAACCAGGAACCAGCATTGTTGTAAACTAATATTATATAATGAAAAAATATATATTTGATTTCAATCACATTTCAAAAGAAATTCCAAAACAAGATGTGGACGCTCTAATGCAATATTACAAATTTTATCATACAAAACTTTGGTGCGTGAAGAAATGTTACAAATACTATACCAAAATACTTCGAGTAACATCATATTTACCGCTGGTATCTGGTATAATTTCGATTGGTGCATCATTAAACCCGTTTTTGTTAATAATATCAGGCATTGGTGTTTCTCTTACAACAGCGTGTAAAAAGATTGAACCTCGACTAGCGACTAAAAAAAATAGTTGCCAAACGGCTAGTATCACCTATAAAAATTACTTGATCAGATACGATCTTACTTACGGGGTATAAAATATGATCTGGACGATTTAATGCGCGAGTTTCGTACTATTGACAGTATGAGAGTTAGTAGGTATGAAAAAGATTATCAAAAAAAGTATGATAATGATAGGGTATGAAATATTATCTAAACAATAAAAAATAATATATGAAAAATGCCACTTACTTGATTCCGCTAGGTGAAGACGTCCTCTTGAAAGTGCCTCAGAAGGAAATTTTACCTGCCTTATATACTAATAGATCTGCGTGGGCGTTTTCTAGAAATTCCATGTGATTATGACATTCTAGAAATTCCATGATTATGAGTCATTTTGCGTGGGCGTTTTCTGGAATGTTTTAAAACATGTATACCTGGCTTGGCTGATAAATGTATTATTGATTTTTCAGGCTGCGTACATGAGGCAACATCTGTTACAAGCAATAATGTAGAGTATTGATTTTCCAGACTGCATTACTGTAGTAGTCTGGGGATGGGCTCATTTAATCTCAAAATATATTTGGTCTAGAACCAGCCTTTGTATTTAGTCAAAAATAAGATAGTGATCATGGAGGGTGTTGACGAGATGGTTGACCCGTATTTGTTTGGGGGCGTTTTAGGGGTCTCTGGGCTAGAACCAGCCTTTTCCCTTACTACTTACTGTACTTCGGTTTCCTCACCTGTGTAATCCTCCGGTTTCACGTATCTCTTGAAGACAATGGAAGAATAACTGCACGCAATGTCGTACAAGATAGTGGCGTCTGTTCCGCTGACGATGGCGGATGCGAGGTTCGCTGGCTTACAGCTCTCCTCGTCCCCACATATCTCAGTTTTATCGGCATTGACCTGGGTCTGCCTACCCCTGAGACAATTCCTGGTAAAATGCTCTGGGCGCTTGCAGTTGTAGCATGTCGGAGGCTCCCACCGTTCTGCAAACCCTTTCTCCGTGGTCGGAGTCCTTCTGGGTTGGTAGAAGGAATCCTTACCCGTAGGTTCACCCCCGTCTTTTCCGTCCGTATGACGGTTACGTCATGCTGACGCTCTCTCACCCACACTGCGCGACTCTGCGGGACGGGGTCGGTCCGTTCCCCCAGAGGTCCCAGTCCGCGAGTGCTCTTGTCCGTATCTCTCAGCCAAGCTTCCTATCTCCTCTAGAGTTTTGTGCTCTCTCTGTCTCTCTCTCTCTCTCCCTCTCTCTCTGTCTCTGTCTCTCTCTGTCTCTCTCTGTCTCTCTCTCTCTCTCTCTCTCTCTCTCTCTCTCTCTCTCTCTCTCTGTGCTTGGCACACAGCCAACTCTCGCTCCCACGTACTGAAGAGGATCGCCTCACGCAAGCCGTCGTACGTACCCTCGACCTCGGACATCTTTATTTACTTCCCAAACAACACGCGAACACTTGTGTGAAACTGAGAGTGGATTTCGGTCGGCTTTTTCGTGGACTCACGAACGTTTCCGATGCGTTTCAACGGTCGGATGATAAACGATCATACCATTCCATGGATTTGAAGAAACGATTATATCATTTCATGGAAAAAAGAGAATGGCGACAGTCTAAAAGTAAAGTGTTAATTCATTTCTTACTATTTGCTAGATTTCTTATTTATATTTTGGTTTTTAAAAGAGAAAGGAAAACAAATTTCAGGGAGAAAATTAATACCATTTTATCTTGTGACGGAAATTATTATCAAGCCTTTAAAGATCAAATTTAGCAACGTTAGTACAATGTGTTACTCTGGCCTTAACGTATAATTCTGGCGTCAAGGGGAATTGAAATTACGGTTGTCAAATACACCCTATTGTCAGGGTGAATCGAGATTACGGTCACCAAATGTCTCTAACGACAGGAAGAATTGACATTACGGTCGCCTTTTGTCAGGAAATATCATCGTTATGGTCATCAAATGAAAGAGCTGCCATCGTGACTCAAAAGGCATCTTTTGGAGTTTTTAACAAAACTTCGGGATGATTCCGAGTGAATTAGGATACATGGCAGGCCCTGATATAATATGAAGATATTAAAATGAAATTCATCCTCAGTTTGAAATATGTTCACTGTGTGTTTATAAAGACTTGTAAATAAATTCATTTTCAAAAAAAGATAACTAGGCATGTGTTTTAAACTGTGTGACCATGTTCAATAATTTTGTTCACATTCTGCAGAATGTTTCTGCTGGGACGATCTGATCAATTCCATCCATCTGGTGACATGATTTAGTTAAAATGTAAGTTTCAGTTAAATTATAGATCTTACAATTCTCACCGGCTAATTCTACTATAGGTGTATGTTTGTTTTAGAATTTGATCACACATACCGTTACAAGGTGATGTTACTCAGTCTATTTCGTTTGTTCGTCGATCAGTATTCCTTATAATGATCAATATTAAAACCCTCCAAGAAATACAAGCTATAAAATCATTGGATATTTGTGGGGAAGGTTTAACAAGTGAGTTGATCCAGTGAAAACTGGATTGAATGTCGCATTCTAAGTTATCGCAATGACAATATCGTGTATTTGAATAGAAAGTCGTACCCTTTAATTAGTTTTGAGGATCCAATAGTTTTGTCGTTTGTTCGTAAAATTCATTTGTTCATTTTTTTAATCTCTTTCTTTATATATATATATATATATATATATATATATATATATATATATATATATATATATAGATAGATAGATAGATAGATAGATAGATATATATGAAACGGCGTGGGCCGTATTAACTTTCCCTTTTCTTCCACAGCTGAAGACGATCAATGTACGATGAACAACTTTAGTGTTCACAAATTCCGTTTTAATATAAAACGGCACAGTGAGACCATGGCGTTCTATAAAATGGGTCCTGCTGTTCTCAGGTTTAAACCAGCTACATAATGTTAATACAAATTATATATTGTGTTATATGTTTGTATTTCCTCAGACGTTGTTTTCGAATCTAACTAACATTCAAGTGAATCCTTTGTTCAGCATTTGTTCGATAACGGCTAGCTGCAACACATCAGACTTCAAACACATGTGTTTTGCCGGCGAATTGTACATAATTATTACTGCCGTGAATATTTGCCCTCTGTTTACATTTGTATATGGCTCGGTGGTTTGCTAGCTAAAATTGTTGTTCCCCATATGCCCATTCTCAATTGATTACATGTGCCATGATCACTAATTTGCAGGGTTAATAAAATTTCTGCTCATTAAAATTTCGAGTTTTTCTATATCCGTCTTTTTTGTCTGTCTCATGTAGAAGTACCTGCTACATTCTCATAGTGGGCTGCAAAATATCTTCGAAAATGATTCCGCAAAGAACTTGCTAAGTGTCATGCTTACAAGTGAGCAAGGCGATAAATGATTTACAATGCATTTGTGAACATTCTGCCTGACAAAACAATCCTGTTCACATTATTGAATTTGATTTTGTACATGAGTGCTGTTGTTTGAAAGTTTCTCAACCTTTGCTAATGAATCTCTCTCTCTCTCTCTCTCTCTCTCTCTCTCTCTCTCTCTCTCTCTCTCTCTCGCTAGCTCGCTCGCTCGCTCATCGCTCACTCGCTCTCGTATTACTTTGCCATTGATCTATTTGAAAACATATGATCGAGAAAAAGGATCCTTTTAACGACATCGCGTCCCATTCTGGATGGAGACTGTAATGTTATTTTTCCTTGACGCCAGAGTGACATCTTAACGCCATGGTGACATACTATACATTCTTGCTATTAAAAAGCTTGTTTATGATCATTTCCTTCACATGATAGGATGATATTAACTTTAGTCCCTGGATTGTTTCGTTAAAAACCACATAAAGCAACAAGTATGAAATGATTTAGCACTTCACTGTTAGTTTGTTGAGTCAGATTCCTCTAACATAACTCAGAAATATTTCCCTACCTTAAACAATTTAATTAAATCGGATGTTTATTGATCTACCGACATCGATTTGTAACCCCATGAATTTCGCGAACGCCTTTACTCACAACTGCATGGTCGAACTCAATCCATCTCTTTCTCACCGTAAATACTAATTCGAACTAAGAGAAACATTAATTCAGTTTCCAAACTATGCAGGTAATTATGGAAGAGCCACACAAAATCATACTTCTTGCCAGAGACTTATTCGAAAATGCAATCACAATGAAACTTCTGGAGAAACTCTAGACAACTGCTGTCGAGATAAAAGTGAAGATACATGTTATATCTGTCGGAAGAAATGACATTCTGCACCAGAATGTCCCAAATGTCACAGAAAAGCAACCTCAAAGACATGAGAAACTAGGTCCCGAGATTAAAGACACAGGTTAACCTTGTCAACAAAAAGGGCATTGGTCTTCAGAGTGCCCCAAGAACGTAAAGCAAGAAAACTATTAGTATATCAAAAAAGAAGAAACAGAAGGAAAACCCATTCAAGTGAGGTAATTAGAAAAAAGCAAGACAGAAAGAATAGAAGATAAAAATGGATTTTTTTTCTCTGTGTTTTGAGCTTTCTTGAAATTCTTATTCAGGTTGGTGTACAAATGTACCAGAATCATAAAGGTCTCTAAGTTTTGATTTGCTCCTTTAGTATTGATAAGATATTCAAATATGCACGGACATATTTTATAATGGATGTGAGATGTTTAATTTGTCAAGGTTATTAGTATCATTTTTATAAGAGATCTTGGTGTTCCTGAAAATAACCGTTGTGTTTTGATACAATTATGGACCTTTCAACTCCATGTATAATAGGATATACGTATGTTTGTGTGTATAGAGTGTCAGCACCCTTTCTAGTTTTTCTCCTTATGTTTCACAGGCGATAGTGTATAAGTAGTTGTTGCGCATAGTGTGTTCATGTTCTTACCCTTTTCTCTAATTCATTTCACCACTAGCGTTGTTGGGGTTATAAGGGTTGTAGGTGGTGGTTGGTTTCTTTGTAAGGAATGATAGGGAGTAGGAGACTTAATTTAGTTTTAAGGGGCTTACCTTCTATTTCATCAACCTTATTTTAGATCCTACCTTGTGTTTGTCAGTACATGAAATGGGCAACGGTCAGTCAAACGGCGCATTTGCTTGTAAACTTACATGTTAATCACAGACGGCGTGTTGGCTAGTAATTGTAGGTTTTGGTCAGTTCAAAAGACACATTAATTAGAACATGTGGGTGCTGGTCAGTCGATGATTGTGTCATATCTAAAATGTGTACTGGTTAGTATGTGCAATAGGTCAGTCAACTGCGCATTGGCTAATAGATGGGTGAGTGTTGATGAATCAGATAAGTCTCTTTTAAAAGATGAGTGGATGATGGTCATCTCACACATCGTTTTGCCTAGAAAGTGAACGCGATCAGTCCAAATGGCATGTTGGTTGTAAGTGTTGGTGAGTAGATGAGTGATTGTTAGTGAATCAAAATGGCGGATTGGTTAGCAGGTGTGGGTGTTGATCAGTAGATTATTGGGTGGGTCAGTCAAGGGGCGTAATAGTAACTAGGTGTGGGTGCTGGTAAGTTAGGCTGCAGTTTGGTTAGTAGGCAATTATGCGAACATTACTAACTTTTCATGACATATAGTACGTCTATGGATATGAGTTTGTATGTGTATGAACGTTCCCACCCTTGTCAGGGTTGATAGAGTGTTTCTGTATATGTGTAGTCACTCCTCTTTTTGTTGGTTAGTCAGTGTAGGTGTTCGTCAGCTGATGAATTGGTGCTGGTCAGTCAGTTCGTACCTGTAGTTGAAATAACACATTTCCTCTTGCCCCTTTTATAGTATATTTGTGTAAATGTTTAAATACTCCTATTCTTTTAATTATTTAGTTAGTGTAGATGTTGGTCAGTCAATGTAGTTTATAAGATTATCATTCCCTTTGCACAGTGTTCATTTTGTACAGAAAATAAATAAATTTGAACAAAGGGATACCTCATGTTAATTTTAACACTACCCCTCCATTTGTACCCACAGCTCTATTTTGTAAACCAATTTTGTAGTCTCAAAGTTAATTTTCCATTGAAGCCGTACAGCGACATTAATTTTTAACTGAGAGACTTTTTTAACATGAAATTCCTGACAAGGACACAAAATATATTTGTAAGAATAATTACAGGCACAACGTGAAATCTCAACTCATTTTCCTTTGTATTGATAGGATTATTTTGAGATCATTGGTATAACCCTAATATTATATTCTCCTTGAGGCCTTAAGGCCACATTTATGTTAAACCTATTGACTTTTTAAAAAAAATATCATTCTCATTATGCACATTATGCCATTTTAAAACGCATTTTATATCATCATGGTATAGTTGTACAGTGATCATTATTCATGGTGTCATGGCATAATGTTAAATTGTACTTGCACCCTTAGTGCCATATTAATGTTAAAAATTGTGGATTTTCTAAGATGGAATTCGCATTGTGCCCATTGTGACACGTTTTAAACGACGGCACAGCGCCGTTTCCGTTGTACTCCAAGTTTCACATCTCCCATAATGTCACATATAACATGAAAGTTATTCACCTACCTCTTTTTTCCTGCTGGAACGGGACTTTAATTAAATGCCGTGCTAAGAATAGAACAATTTTAAATGAGCCTTTGACTGCACAAAGTCTCTGACCAAATCATTATCAGGTAGAAATGTGGGATGTTTATGCATAGTCTGCTCCTTGTCACAGGTAGACAACGCAAGGAATGACCTACTTATTTTGAAAGGTTTCTAAGTGATTCAAGATGATCTCCATCTCCCGAACAATTATAAGGATAATGATAGACGTAATATTACAAAGAACAATCTACACATAATCAGATAAAGACCTCAGGCCTTAAACACAATCGAGGCGTACCTAACACAAACGTAGGAATAATATTACAGTAGTATAGGTATTTTGAGGTTCCTACCTCAGAGATCCCCTACCCCTCCAAAACGTTATACGTTAACATTTTATCAGTAGCCTTTTTTAGCTCAAAATGATAACTTTCATATTTCTGACAAAATTTGTTTTTGGGGTGGGGTGGGGTCTCAAAGATAG
Source organism: Megalonaias nervosa (assembly GCA_016617855.1). NCBI lineage: Eukaryota > Metazoa > Mollusca > Bivalvia > Unionida > Unionidae > Megalonaias > Megalonaias nervosa. Next base: position 4,564 of record JAECUM010013314.1, on the reverse strand, counting down.
GAACAACTCAAATACCTATACTACTATTACAGTCTCTTATACTTATCAGCGAAATAATGTTATTATTTTTATACTTTAGACAAAATTAATTAGAGATTGAAAATATTATATATAATGTCATTCTGTCAATCAAAGAGACATGTTGGATTTGATCTGACAAACAAATTTTGTAAGAGATTTAATTCGATTAGAGCTGCCTCAAGTTATACTTGTGTAGAAACTAAAATAATAAGCGATTGTATTAAAAAAGTTGGATATCATATATAACCAAAATATGGGTCAGTCTGGCTATTCGCGACTGAAAATGATGTGAGAACAGCGGGTTGGGCAGATGATGTGATGACATTTATTGACAATATGGTTGATATTTTATTTGATGATGATATTACCAAAGCTGTATGTAAACAAGGTTCCACTATCCGAGATCCCCTACCCCTCCAAAACTTTCTATAGTAACATTTTGTCAAAAATATTTTCACTTACCTCCGTTCACGTAATCCTATAACAGAAATGACCACGAATAAAATTCTGTTTGTGTTTTATATATCGTTATTTTGTGGAAATCTATTTCATGACCTTGATTTCAGTAGGTGTTTTAAGAAAAAACCATTAGAAATTCCTTATCTTTGACCTTGATTTGGAGTGGGCGTTATATTTTAGGAAAATCTATTGCAAATTGACCTGATTTTGGCGTTATATTCTAAAAAATCCATTGGAAATCCCCTATTTTTAACCTGATTTTGGCGTCATTTTAGGAAATTCCCTGTCTTTAACCTTGATTTAGTTATTATGGGAATTTTGTATGGGCATATGACAGTATAGAAATTCCGTTTGGACACTATAAAGGCAGTTAGAATTTTCCTTTGTGATCATTTCTACTACATGATTACGTGGACGGAGGTAAGTGAAAATATTTCAATTTCCAAAAACATTGGAGAAATCTATAGGATCTATAAAACCTGCATTTCTTCCGAGTTAAAAGTCTGTATTCGTGAACTGTTGCTAAGAGACACTAAGATAATCGATAAGTTTATAGATTCGCATGCTATATAATGCTGTCTAAAGAAAACTTGAAGCTAAGTATATGTCTTGTTTTGAGTCAGAATAATATATAGTTACGTTTTCAGCTGCAATTGTGATAGAACTTGGGTCTGTCTGTCTGCATGTATGTCTGTCTGAATATATATCTGTCTGTATGTATGTATGTCTGTATGTATGTCTTTCTGTATGTATGTCTGTCTGTATGTTATGCATAACATTAACTTAGTAAAACAAACACGACAACTGTTTGTTACTAAGCTATGCTTGACGGAGTTGTCTCGCTTAATCATCTGATATCATAGTCAAATCTGATCTATTTCCAAATCAAAATACAGTGAATTAATTCTGATATAAACAAAAATTTGAGATAAACTCACTGATTGTCATAGCCAAAAAAAAAAAATACAGTGTAAAAGCAACGTTAAAATCTAAATCACACACATATATGCTATGTTCGATTACTACAAAACTTAGCTGGAAGAGTATTAAAAACAGATATAGTTATATTTCTTGACCAACGCATAATATCTCTACGTTTAATATTAGGTAATATGTACTATCATGATTATATAAATAAAATTTAATTCTACCAGACACTTTACGACGACATTCAAATAGTTCTTTCATCGTTATCTTACTGAGAAGATACTTACTACCTTTTACGTAAACCTTCGACCTATCTAGGCTATGTTAATTTTTGTATACTGGCATTGGCTTATCGGATTATGCAAATTGTCATATTTCAATGCAAGCTCGTCTCGTAAACTTTCGAGATAACTAAAGTATTTGCTGTCATCTGATTTGATAAGGGAGAGTTTGATTCTGTCAAATTTACTAAAACAAATAACTGAAATTTCATTGTTAACTTCAAACGATAATTGCATGTTATTAACCATTATTTTTTTTTTATTTTGCTATTAACTCCATCTGCTAATGTTAAATTTTCAAACATTATTTCTAATGTTTAGACAAAATTACTTGTATAATGTCCAAGCGCTAGTGTGTTAATTCCGTCACTGCACTATCTTTTATCATCAAAATTACTTAGTTCCCGTTTTATAATCGTATCAGTTTTAAGTTTATGATGATTTGTTCTGATAACATTTGTTTTGATAAAACTGATGCTATTGTTTAGCGCTGCTTTAAAATCGTCAAAATTCATCATCTTTTTCACATATCCTCGAGGAATACCTTTTGCTTTTTTTGTAAGTTTATTGTCATCTAATATGACAGCATACATTTTGATCTTTAGTCCAACAAATTCCCTAACTGGCATAACATAAATTCATCTTTCATTTTTCCAATAACTTTCTTATTTGAATTATCTTGAAATCCACTACATGCTGGATAATCTGATAAATCGAACAGATTTTTATTATTGTAAATATCCATATAGACATCTTCACATTTTATATTATAAACTAGCGAATCTGTGTCAATAAATAGCAACTCTGAATCTGGCCACTGCTTTTTGGTAAAATTATAGTGAAAATCGTACATCAGCCACTTTGATATATCAAGTACAGCTGCACCAACATAAACAGGTTTATTTAACTTTACATTTGTCTTTCGTCGTTGTATTGCAACAAGATTTTCATTAAATATTTTCATACTAACAAAACCATCATCATTAACTAATTTATTTCTGCGACTTATATCATTGACAATTTCTATCGAGACCCTTTTCCTAATATTTTCCATTGTCTTTCCAAACACCGAGTTGTTCATCAACTTGAAAAAGTTTTTCTCAAATTCGGTTTTAGCCACAGCACGACGTTTTGTATTTAGATCAATATAATTTGCCATCCACTTCGACTGATTAAATTTTAGCACGCGATGGACCTTTCTCAGAATTAGTCCAGCATCTACTGCTTGCTTTAAATTTTTGTAATGCATAACGTAATTTCTTTTATCTAACAAATTTGGAACTAACTTATTAACAATCGAATTTTTTGCTGTTGTCGTTGCTCGTTGTTCAGGCGATAATAAACTATAATTAATCATCATTGATTCTGCGCAAAACGGATAATCATTATGTAGATCATGTAGCGAACTAGGATAATCCAGATCAACTTCAACAAAATATGAGATATCTGAAAAATCGATATTCATTTTTCTAGGTAAACCTTTTTCAGTTTCTTTAAGAAATTGATCTGGAGTTATCCAATGAAATCCACTATGTGGCATTGGCTCTGACATCGCATAATCATACAAATTATTGGGGTCCAGATAAATGATGTAATTCGACGGGAGATTTCTATCGTAATTTTTTAAGTACTTGTTATTAGCAGCTGCATATTGTTTTGTTAAAACGCTAATTTCGCCTCTGATACCTTTTTCAATAAAGTTAAACATATCGACATCTGTTAAGAGATCTAGTTCTATTTTACTCGTTTTTAGTAGAACGTCCCAAGATAATCCTGGAGAGGAATAATACCAACAGGGGTCTAGTCCATAATTGCTATAGCTTTCCCGACGAAAACTCTCAAAAATATCTGCTAGCAATAATACATCTGTTTTCAAATATAGATCATGATAATCACCAAATGTTTTACAACTAAATTTATTCCAAATATCTTGCGCATATTTGTATTCGTCATCTGTGATATTTTCGTTTTTTAGTTGCGAGTAAAATTTATCTTTGCCAGGTAGAGAAGTTTCATCAAATCTGCTCCAATCATCGAGATACTCGTAAGGAAAGATACCTTTTTTTTTGTCAGATTGATATAGTTTTCACCAAAGCAACTTTTTAGGTTAGCGAAAGTACTGCAACCTTTAAGAAGCTCATCTAATGATGCTGCCATAAATTGCAGACTGTCAATAAAACATAATTTACCGAGCGTCACCGATATATACTTTTCAAAATTATTTGGAATACATTTTTTTACGTTATTTAATTTTAGTTTAGCTTTAATATTTTCATCACCAAAAGCTTCTACAATGATATGACTATCATAGCCACGAAACTTATGTAAAACTACGGGAATAAAATCTGGAGCATGAAATTTTAAATTGCAACTGTTATGAGCTGCTCCACGATATTGGCCGGTCAAATGACAATGATCTCGCACCTTATCACGGGCTCCTTTAGAATCCACCAACAACTTTTCACAATATGACAATTAACTGCTTTATCAAAATCGAGTTGCTGTTTAGACGTTATTTTCATCGGAGCTGTTTTAAGTAATCTGTTAGAAATTTTATTAACTTCGTCTATTAAATTTTTTAATAGCCATACGGCAGGTTTTTCACCTCTATATAACTTTATCGGAGTTGAAAATTTATCGTTAGCGCAACAAACTACTTTATAAGCTACTCCGCAAGGAATATGTTGTTGAATTTTTCTAGTACTGGATTTATTCAGATTATTTTCTGCTCCAACCACAGGAACAAGTAGACACTCGAAATCAGCGTAAATAACAAAAGGAATATTTAGTTTATGATTATAATTTTTAAATTTTAATATTTTTTCTTTTTCTCTAGGCATACTTATTCTTTGAACATTGACACAGAATTTGAAATG
>JAECUM010013313.1:0-23548 GCA_016617855.1 Megalonaias nervosa | reverse complement strand
TATATAAAGAAATAGTTAAATTTAAGGAAGATATTAAGATAAGAATGGCATTTATTATGAGAAACGTAAGCCTTTTCCAGACACACATAGATTAGCTGGTTAGTCGTTTCGTAGTATGTTTCATAGATTTACAGATGAACAGACTGCTATTTTTGTTTCTATCTTTGCTCAGGAAAGTTATATGATGGCCGAGCCTATAAACATGAGGGGAAATAAAACGCAATCCAGAATTGTGAAGAAACTGAACCAATCACTTTCGTCCATATTTATTGCCCTGAACAAGCTTCTAAAAATTCCAACGATAAGAATGTTTTCTTCAACTTGATGGATTCTATGATTTTAGACAAACTTACATCATTTCTGTTAAGATGTCACGACTTTAAAACGAAGTAAGTAATAATATTTCGAGATGTCAATGAATCCAAAATGCGGCAGTCAACTGCAGGAAAGTGAAAATATTAGCAAGCACTGAAGATGGTACTACATGTCACACTATCTAGCTAGCAGTTTAGTTTTGAAGGTAACGGTTGTACGTACACTTATATAAGCTTAATTTTAGGGTCTCCAAACCAGCTGGCATGATTAGGGCGTGTGTTTGCTGTTAAGTAGGTTTAAATTTAAATTAGTTCTTTTTACTTGTGATACACGCTAAATAAAGTGGTTTATCTGACTTTTGCATATATTTGTAACCTGTTGTTCTGGTTTGTTTGTTTGTTTGTTTGCTGATAATTTAAAGTTAATGTCAGTTCTGCAATTTAGATAACAAGCCCTTTTGCTAATAAGTTTAATATGTTGTCTCATTAGTGATACATCATGGAAAAATATTTAACTGATAACACGAGACATTGATTTCAATGAAATCTCATTATTCGATCTGTAGATTTTGTAAAATCTTTGAGAAAAATAAGAGGTTGCTTGTCTAACGAGAAAATAGAAGACGATTTTCATGCCTCAATGTGTTTTTAATAAATACGGCACATGGTGATGATATTTAATTGATAATTAATTCTTTTATCCCGCCTTTAGGTGAGATTTGTTAACATTTGAATTGATAATTAATTATGGAATCCCCCACCGTTAATGTCGAGGTCTTTAAGAGAATTTAAATTGAAGCAGGAGAAACAATTTTCTTTTAAAATCATTAAACTATGGCTTAGTAGCATTTAAAACAAGAAAACCGATTACTGTTATGCTTGTAATAAGAGGAAGATAAGTAACTTATTGGTATTCTTTCTTTTCTGTGTCCTTGTTGAATTAATACTAACAACAGCTGTCATGTCCACATCACTCAGTATGTAAACACTGCCTGACAGATTTAATGATTTGACTTGATAATCATCTAAATATAGGACTTCCCTTTAGATCACATACTTTTCACAGAATGATTACACATACCAGAAAACTTACAGCACATTGCAGAGTTAAGTTAAGCTAGCCTCAGCGCCTTCGCAACAATACACATAAAATAACAGCGAAAATAGTAATCCTAGATAATACTTATGAACAAAATATAAATTACTACATCTATAAATTGGCAAAACTACTTGTGGTGCCCGATATGTCTCCATGAATCCCAAAAGCGATGTAGTGTATTGCCAAATACTGATCTGTGGTTTAGAATTGTGTACTGATAATCGCACGAAAGTAAATCAAGAACAAAACATCCTAGTGTTTAGAGCTTCGTCAATTTGATTTTAGAAAAAAGTATATGTGGTATTAGCACACATAAAATCCCTTCAGTTAGCAACGAATTGTTTCTTGAAGTCCCTGGAAAAATGTGCAACATCGACCTCGACCCAAAACTGCGCAGTGGGTTTGACAATGGTTTTATTTTCGCTCGATCTTGTGTTGACCTATTTCTAGATGCTTTTAGACTCCTGACGTATAAACAGTATAGTAAAGTGACTCTTGAGATCTCAATATTGTCTCGTTTTTTCTTTAAACTAAAAAACAAAAACGACAAAAAATCATGCTTTTTCACATATGATTCTCTCTGTGTTAACAGAACACTTTATTTTACTACTGCTGCTATTTTACATGTGTTTATTTGTGACAACATTGAATTACCACGACATACAGTCAATTAGAATTTTTAAATGGCTGACGCCTTAGTATATAGGTTTGAATAATTGGAACTTTCCTATGCAACGCACGTAGAACATTAATAAGTAAATTTACTATGCTATGCGTGCAGAATATTATTGTGTGTGTTGTGTGCTTTGGAATTTTAACGTAGCTTTAACAATTTTAGTCATATAGCTATGATGTCTGCAGTATGGCAGTTCATAGTGATGTCTAGACATGTGGCTTCGTGTCCCTCCTAGCCATATTATCATGAGACCAAACTGACCAGTCCTAACACTGACCTCCTAATGCTAAGCGCCAAGCGAGGTAGCGGAAGCTCTTACCACATATTGAGTGTTGAGTCATCTGGATGGTTACTTTACTGTACTGCGTACTCAAGATATTAATGAATATACAACCACACGTTTACTTGTCTATGTTTTGATCTGATAAAATTACTTTAAAATCTGATTCACTGAATGGAGTTGTACCTTTTTAGTTCCAGCGGGCAAACAATACTCTTTCACTGGGGCTACATTAAATTCTGGGTGTTTGTGTTGCAGGAATGACAAGAATGTCAGCTTTGGAGTAGTGCTATAGCTCTTTTCTTTGGGCGATGTGGGGTGGGGGTGGGGGCACTCCCATCCTAGTAGACATTTTCTCAGTGTCATTTACCAAGCCAGCCGTTCTTTCCCATTTGGCTTTTTAAAAACTGGATTATTTCAGATAACAAAATCAAGTTATTACCTTGAAATGACCCATCTCATGGTGTTCACTTTGTCCACTTCTTTCACGGTGTCTGTTCTTTATTCACGGTGTCGGTTCTTCAGAGTTTTGTCCTGGTAACGAGAAGAATAAAACCCCACAGAGAACACAAAATAAATATGTTCAAACAGGCGTGGCATGATAAGTAGGTTTTTACTCAGTCAAATGAAATAAACTGGAAATAAATTGTGAGCTCTAACGCCTCTAACCAAACGCAGTCAGTTGAGACACTAGTTGATTTAGAATAGCAGTTCACGCTCGCCTTAGTAGACCCATGAGTTAAACTGTGCATTGGCTGATCTCGGAATTCAGTAATTTGGTTACGGAACCATCCTCATGACGCGTATGCGTTCTGAGAAAGGCCATCTAGCACCTCCTCCTTAGCCTAAAGTTGAGCTTGGTCTTCTTTCACCACTCTATTTCATCTTAGGATCTTTCTATGAAGTTTTGTAGCACATCTAGATCGTTATTAATTTCGTGAATTTGCGGTGTCCTGTCTCGGCCGATGAGCTCACGTAACTGGAAACGTTCGGGTTCCTGAGCCTCCGTGCCCGCCTTTGTCCTCCTCCCCTAGAACATTGAATAGATCGGCATCTGTATACCTAATCATGCCTTTCTTTTTTTTATTTGTGCTATTGCGCAATTTAGCATTGGTCGCAGCCGTACTGTCACCAGATATGTATATATGACCGGCTACGGGCCTTTTCTAACCAGTGAATGTAGTACGGTACAGCTTGTTCTCTGCTCTCAAACTCAAGCCATCAGTTTAGCTTAAAAATTCATCAACTACCGGCACCACCAGGACGACTTTCACAATTGACCTATCGCCACTTGTCAATCACGCTGAATCAATTAACCAATCAGCGAGCGTAAATTAGACACACCTCCAGGCATTGCTTAAGTCCGCCATTTTCCTCCGACAAGCTGCTTGTAGCAACAATGAATTGATTATGATAAGTATTTACAAATTTTGCAATGATTTGTTGATTTCTCGATCGACACCGGTGAAAAGAAGTCTTGTAATTCCGACAGTCAATATCCAGATCATCTAAATAGAGGAATTAGATGTATTCCTTTCCCTAATCATAGGCGAAACTTCGATGGATAACGACTTGTCGCGTGTACGATCAGCTGAATAAAGACACAATTGATGGCAATTACAACGTGTTTGTTTGCATAAAAGTATGTCCCGTTGATAGCTTGAAAACAAAAAGAATTTGAAATTGAAAAATATATATGTAAAAATTAACGTTTCAAGAATATAGGTGGAGAACCCCCTAACTTTCGGGCTTTGATATATATTATTTATTCTTGTATAGGAAGCACTGAACCCAAGGCTGCATTATTTTAAAGTTTGAAAATTTATACTTTAATGTTGGCTTGTTCCAAAATTAATGATTTATCGTCTCGATCTTTCAGACACTAGAGTGACGCTTTACTTTCTCATTGGGTTGAAAGAGGGATGGGGATACAAAAATGTAATTAGTAATAAAGAAAAACAAAATAGAGGTTTCAAATAATTATCTTCCAATATATTAAGCATGCATTTACATGTTTACATCAACACACATCATTGATCAAAATTCCATCTGACAAACATAACAGACCTTAAAATTATTATGTACAACAGTATACCTCTAAACAGTAATTATTTACGATTTTGTTATTAATTTTAATTCATATATTTCCAAGGCAGCATAAACATAAGTCAGATAAAATTAACAAGGATAACATTATATGCTAAATACATCAGCATCTTTTGGAGCATGTTTCCTTTCATATGAATAAGTTGTTAAACAGCTTTAGGATTGATTGTTATTATTCACTGGAATAAAACACTTAGGTTATCAATGTACGAACTTGCATTATATATATAAATATTGTCTACTGCAGTATAATTAATGCAACTTTGTAATTTTATATTTTTAAGAATAATACAAATCACATTAAATAAATATATCACTTAAACTGAAACATATTTCTTTGCCAAATACTGCATGTTTGTCGGAGGTTAAGTCACGTGATTTGGTAGGCGGAGCGATCTATCGTCTGGCGTAAGGTCAATTGTTTTGAATAGTTTCACAGCAGCGCAAACCATGCAGCAGCTAAACATTGGGTAGTCTTATAGTCTAGAAGACTAGTGTGGAGTGTCACGTATTTGTCTGAATTATTTTAATGAGAAAATACATGGACAGTAAGTTTCGTTTCTCTCTCTCTCTCTCTCTCTCTCTCTCTCTCTAGAATATATGTATAGTATGTACGCTGTATCAACGATATACCACGAGATATATAAATGTTTCATTAAAAGGAAACGAAGCTTGCTGAGTTTCCTTTTAATGAAAAATTTATACAACGAGTGGTATATCATTGATACAGCGTTCATACTATACATATATTTTATTTATATAACAAACAAATACATATATTTGCCTTTTGAACGGAGTTCAGATTTACTACAGGCAGCCGTGCATTGACCTAGTGAATGAACTCCTCACATCCCCGAGTGTGTCCGCTACAAAATGTAGTTCTATGCCTTTAGTGGCTATTTACAATCACCTCTGCATATTGATAAGTTGATTGTTTTCTTTTCTTGGTTTCTATTTTTCTCCACATTGATTAAATCAATATAATACACACTTATGATTTAAACATGAAAGATAGTTTTAATTATAAAAGTAGAGCAGTAGCAACACTTGGATAGCTACGCCATTCAGATACCGGCGCATGGAAATTAATGTGGAATAGAAACTAAGCCAACCAGCAAGAAGTAATTAAAATATTTTAATATATTTACAGTTGATCTAAGTCATAATTTTTAGCAACAGTACAACCGACCACAAACTCTCTCTCTCTCTCTCTCTCTCTCTCTCTCTCTCTCTCTCTCTCTCTCTCTCTCTCTCTCTCTCTCTCTCATCCTTTGGTCGGTTTGACTTAACTTTTACCATCATTCATAAGTCCAGAGATATCGTGGGATGACACAAACGAAAATCCTCTACGTTCGCCATTTCATAGATTTTAGCCCGTATCCTGCTACGATGGTCAAGAGAGAGAGAGAGAGAGAGAGAGAGAGAGAGAGAGAGAGAGAGAGAGAGAGAGAGGCTTTGGACATTTTCATATTTAAATAATAATAATCGATTTTTTAGAACATTATGGTATGTTTAAGAAAAAACAACAAAACATAACATTAAATATATCACAGTATGTGTACCACATATCAGAGGAATTTACTGGTTTGCAACTTTGTATCATTGACAAACACTGTAGATAAATCCCAAGGAAAGTGCACACCTATCGTTACGACGAACCATATTCTTGTAGGTTACTTGGTGTAATTTCTAGTTCAAGGTTTTTATCCAGTCCAAACTCCTTTACGCTCTCTCATTGTTTATTCAGATTAACACGTAGGGCGAAAAGGACCTTGAAAACAGTCAATGGTATTAGCGTAGCGCTTACACTACCGCGGACCAAAGTAAACTAAAAATATTACTAATGTAATACGTTTTACGTCTTAGATAAACAGAATTACTGAAAAAGAATTTTGAATCCCTGCAATAATCATTACAATAAAATGTAATGAAACAAAAATAAAATAAAAAAGAATTTTAAAACTAACACACAAGCAATTTAATTACATATACATAACACATACATTGACCTTTGATATACGAACTCATTGTGATCTTATCCATTTCGAAACGATATAATCTTGTTATATCCGTTGAATTTGGTGCGCATGGCTAAGGTGTCAGATTCATTCATCATTCATTGGCATTGTACATAAACATCTCATTCACATAATTCTATTAAGTGTTTTTGCTAGATCGAATCCCATCCCGCTTCATCCTGTTACAACAAACCTGAGGACAATTTGCTGTCATACATCGAAGACTCCGACGTTTCGGGCGTTTACATTGGTACTTAGCTGACTGAAAAGAAGAGGACCAATGCTGTATACCAAGGCTCCAGACGACTAACACTGCTATTATATTTAACAGCGTTAGCAAGGTTGTTGCCGCCGGCTTGTTACGTTTATCGCTGTCGCGTTTGGGAACTGCATTTTTATGCCGCTCGACTTCGAGCTGCTAAATGTCCACATGACATACTACCGGTATGGTCTTTGAAACAGTTTCGTATTTGAACTGACGTTCAGCAGCTACGGCAGAGTGATCCAAATCACCGACAAAGGGGCTAACAGCGCCATCAGATTCATCTCTAAGGCGTTCGAAGTCGTATCTTACACAGAGCTGGCACGCATGATATCGCAGAAGTACATGGGGAAAGTGACCTGTACGCCAGTGTGCTGCACCATCGCTGGGTGGTGTTATGCAGGGGTGAAGATACATGGAACATCAGCCTCAACACGCCAGCAAACATGATGTAGGCGATAGCCATACTATCTGAGGACGCAACACAAAGGGATGATATCTCACGCGATACCGGCTATTTCTATCACTCCTTTATCCACAAGGTGTCGAAGACGATCAAGGGCATCCCAACCAGATTTATGTCCATTAGTAGTTGCATGAGCGTACTGGGTTCCTTACGGGAATTAACACAACGCCGTAGGTAAACATGCGGGAGCCGGTATGGCCCCACATCGGAAATACTATGTTAAAATTATTCGTAGGTTTAACACTGAGAGTAATTGGTAACATTGCTGGAAGTGGTTGGCTTCAAATGGGTTTACATGATAACATTGTCAGAGCTGACCTCCATTAGCTATGCGATATCATATGTTTCAATGTCCTCAGGTTTAACATGTAGGTTAGGTTAAGGCTTCACACGGGAAATGTATTAACTTGGGGAGTGTTATAGGCTGCATCAATTTTGAAAAAATATATGGCCTGAAATGGACATTGTAATGATAAAATTTTGACATACTATCCTACGTGTTTTGGTATATTATCGAAACAAACACCGCCTACAATGCATCACCCGCTTTTGATTACAATCCAACACATACTCCATCGTGAATCCTTTTTTATTATAATCTCACACATACCCAACTATCCGAAAGACACTTTTGATTACAATCTAACACACAATACTATCCAGCATCCGTTTTTGTAAACTATCCCCCACAACCTAATATCTAAAGAAAACGGTAGGAATGTTTATATAATAGACACACGCTATTCTTACATACATGCGAACATCCTATCACGCAAGAGAGTGCAGATAGGATGTAAAAGAAAGCGATGAAATATACACACACAATACCACACATAAGCAAAGCGTAGTAGTGTTTATAGATACATGCAAACAAACATAATATCATGCAACATCCATTGCAAAAGGTAGTAGTGTTTATATACACAGGTTACCTACAGAGGCATGAAGAAGAAAAGATGTTCCAATGCCTGAGACTTTTAAGCCTTTTATAACTACACTAACATTCAATATTGAGAGGCCAGCAGAAGCAATTACTATTACCACTACAAAAGCAGCAACAGCAGCAGCAGGAGTAGGGCTTGACCGTGGAAAAGAATTAAGAAAGTTACATCTGATGAAATCAGGTGCATAAGGTTTTTTTTTTTGTCATTGAATAAACACCAACAAATATACCTCCCAACCCCTCTCACGAAAACCAAACCAACTAGTCAGCAGTTCCATTCAGGGCCACATATTTCTCTTAGAAAAGAGATTCTACTCAATGGTTGCAAAATCAAGTAAAACTTAAATCCATGATATAATATGTGCGTGTGCGAATGTGTTTGAGTATCGTATCATGCTAAAAGATAAAAAAGGACAATTACGTTTTCTCTGCTATATTCACGTGAAATCAGAATCAATGGAATATCTAAACACATCAAACAAATCCAGTTCATTTTCTCTTTTATTATCTGTTTCTTTGTTTTGAATTTCTTTACTAGCATGGGTTCTTCCTATCCAGTGTCTTCTATTTGTCTTGCCTTCTTGAATTTCTTGAAGACCAATACCTTTTTTCTTGATATTGATTACTGGTATCTTTATTTTAGTCTCTCGTTATTCTTTCTTAGAGATACCTTTACTTTGACGTTTAGACATTCTTAAACCCATGTCCTTTATTCTCACAGACATACCAGTTATCTGGACTTTCTATCTCGAGAGATGTAATCAGATCTCTTGTTGGTAGTGTACTTTCAAATCACTCTGTGTAAGTCTCTGACGAGTGGGGCGATCTGTTTTGACTTTTCCATCTTCAGACTGAAAATTGAGTGTATTCTCTTCTAGTGAAGGGATCCGTCTATATATAAGGAGAGAAATGTAACCTCATCAAATTAAATTTGAATTATAAACGATCACATATTTCCAAAGAGAAACTAGAAGCCAAGCGACGACAATGTTTTGTGTCGTCCAAAACTATCCAAGAAGTGTTGGCAGAAGTTAATGCAAGCAATTATGAAAATGGTATGATTGACCCATATCCAACACGACCTACCACCAAGAGAAAGATAGTCTAGATCAGGCAAGAAATAAAGACGTGCTTCTTGAAGATTGTTTTCACATTCCAGCTGCACAAAATATGACGTCGAGAAAATGTAGGACGACGGCTTACACTTACACTTTTATATGTAAAAAGTTCAAGTCCCATATGCTTCCGCGGTGTCCTTTGGCAAGGCAATTTACTCCAATTGCATCAGCACTGTATATATATATATATATAACCTACTAGTTTTGATGTTCCGTAAACCACCAAACCGAAACTAAACGCAAGTACCCATGGTTGTCATGTCTTTGCATGCGCTTCATAAGTTTGCCCGAGTGAATCTGTTAGCAGACCAAAGTTAGCACACACACACACACACACACACACACACACACACGACATGGCGTCCAAAATTCAAAGGCATGTTCGCGTCTTTTGGAATCAATTATTTTAAAAGTACTTGATAATCCTCTTAAGTTTGTCGGGTGTAACATTGATGTCAAAAGTCGTGCATGGCAAGTCTTACAATGTCTTCTAATTGAAAATTTTCAAAGTGACCAGTCTTCTGAAGATGTTCAGATAAAAATGATTAAAAAGCTACGCTGTTTCTGCGATAGTTCTTTGATTTTCACTTGAATCTTTACAAAGTAGTTATAAATGCGTTCTCGAAGCCAAGGGGGGTAGACTACAAATGTGATGTTTTAAACTGGAGGTCAGGATGTTTACTTCTTTGAGGTCGTTTCTGCTTGCCCTGTACAGGGTGATCGTGTGCCATTTTCTGCCAATAGGCAAAGAATTTAAAAGATGATCCGCTCATCAGAACCCGCTTTGACAAGTGTAATGTAAATCTATTTTGCTTGCTTGAACTTTGTGCGTGATTGAAGGAACTGTTTTGTCTAAAAGATTTTTTTCATTTTTTTCTAGATGTTTGCTTAGGTTTGAGTTCAAGGTCTAACTTTATTTATGAACGTAGAACGTTCTAGAACCCTGACCTTTCTAAATATTAGTGAAGTTTTCCAGAAATTAATATTGCGTCATAGGTCAGGTGACAGTCTGCATTAAGGGTTGATGTGAACAAATTATTCATTCCTGTGTTAAGTTCAGTCTTTGGAATCATTTACTGATGTGTTCAAATCTAATTTGAGAAGAATCATTTATTTAAAATATCGGAATTACAAAGTGCTGATTTACTCTTTGACTAAAATACTACTTTGGGATTATTGTGAATTCATTCAAAGACATTTTAGATTATATCATTGTGTTATGTATATTTAATCTGCATTGTTTGTTAGTTAGTCTTTGACATTTTTTTATTTCATTATATGCTATTGCAATGTAACATTGTGTGTTGGATTTAGCCTTGTCCAAAATCACGTTTATTTTCTTTATTTTCTATTTGACCTGAAATGTTGATTTTTTTTAATTCTGTAAATAACTAATACATAGTTAAAATAATCTTTATGTGTTTGGATTTAATATCAGGATCATTATTAATAGAAGTAAATATGTTTTTTGGGTCTGGGTCTAGTTTACTGGAGTTCCCCTAGAATTTATCTGGTGTACCTGATATAGTCCAGGTTATATATTATAATTTTACTAACAAACTTTCTAATAATTTTAGTAATATACTTTCTAATAATAACCAAGATTTTATTTTCTAAACATTTAGAGATTTCTAGAATGTTATGTTACGTTAAATAATAGGTCTTTTTTAGAAAATGCTAATTGTGACCTGAGGTCAAGTAGAGGACTATAAAAATTTCACACTGGAAAGATTATTCATTCATGCGTTAAGACCTTGTAGCGTCATTTTTGTGTTATTGGTGTGTCCAAAGTTCATTTGGGCTGGAATTTATTTCATCAAATTATTTAATGCAGTGGTTATTTTATCAGGAAATACAGAGTTCTCAATAAAAAATAATAGTCGCAGACAGAGGCATTCACTGGTATTTAAAGTGAATTCAAACATGGAATTATATTACTGTGTTTCAACAAAAGACTGTTGTTACAACAACACGATACAGGGTGCTACAGGCACAATAAATACCTCCAGCGTTGGGCTTAATTTTCGCTACAGTTTATATAGAACGTTTATATTAGGACCTTTTATGTGGAATAATAGTGTGTAATATGTTTTTACCACCATGCGCCAAAGACATCGGAACCTTTGTTACAATAGAAGATTGCTGGGTAGACTTGAGGTAGGGCATACAATGACTGAGAAGCGACCGCTTGAAATTAAACTGGTTTATATTTTTTTGTCATGGAGACTTAATTGACTCAGCATAAACTCCTCTACCATCAGTGCATTTAGGCTTAGGGCACAGCACATATTAATTATAAAAGAAATAATTCGTACTAATATTATCACGATGGTCAGAGAAGCAATCGTTGACGCCCTCGCATTCTCTGTATAAAATTGTCTCTTTGCTTAGATTGATAGAAAAAGAACCAAAGAAGAATGCGTCCGCCACAACAGAGGTTTGGAAAACATCCAAGTTGGGCAGGCCAAATATAAACGCAAAAGCAACTAGCGTCTCGATTACTTCAATGAAAGAATGCAAAACGATCAGATGGCTGAACAGAATAAGACGTCGAGCATTCTAAGATCCACAGCTTGGTGACGAGTCCAAGCTTTCTGACTTTTACACGCCCTCCTATACTTATTGCCGAGGGTTTTGCCTAAGTAAGGCAAAGTGGTCCATAAATATTTTAAACTGGTTAGTAAATCATTTCTTTATTATGACAAATTCGTGTGGTAGCTGCTTGTTTGCATAAAAATAGTTTAAGAAACCTCCATGAAACACGATAGTTACTAAGCGGCAATATACTACAGGTTGCTCGGGTGATGTGGCAGCTATAGAAAAGCTGGCAGAAGCCGCCAAAGTCTCTCAAGATATTGCCATGGCATGGCTTAAGAAGCTGATTATGCACTAATATTTACCTACTAGCGCCGTACGAAAATTCGCCGACTGTGTTTGGTGTTCGAGCCCCTAACGAGGTTCATCAGGCCTACCATTTTTCTGCCGTACGACAAGGTTGGTTGGAACCAATACAAGTAATATGTGCTGACCGCGGTTGATGTCTCCAATTGTTACAAGGAGGCTGTGCCCTTGACCACATAATAGGCTTCCAAAGGCATCTACGCGACTGTACGTATCTGCTAAATTGGCACAACCTGATTCAAGTTAAGTTTATTGATGCCGTGTCGCAACTATTGGCGAGAAATGGAAATCAAAGATTCTCAATAACACATTATATGTATCTGATAGCAGTACGGTTTGCAAAAACGTTACTCTCAATTTTGACTGCTTTAATTTTTTGTTTAGGTGCCACTTTTTGCTGCCTTACTGTCAGCCTGATGCCTTTCAGCTCCCTGGATTATTTTAGAATTCTGGCGACAAAGCGAAGGGGAAATTATACGTTAAAAATCTCTCCATATGTTTCACTTGAATGTTGATTAGTACGGAGCCCGTGAAGGGACACACTTCATACTTTTTAAATCCGAGATCTCGGTTTACTAATCCGAGATCTCGATTTAGTAATCCGAGATCTCGATTTATTAATCCGAGATCTCGATTTACTAATCCGAGCTCTCGGTTTACTAATCTGAGCTCTCGGTTTACTAATCCGAGCTCTCGGTTTACTAATCTGAGCTCTCGGTTTACTAATCCGAGATCTCGGTTTACTAATCCGAGATCTCGGTTTACTAATCAGAGATCTCAATTTAGTACTCCGAGATCTCGATTTACTAATCCGAGATCTCGGTTTAATATATGGAGATTTAAAATGATGAATTTGTCATCTGGGTGCCTCGTTTTGACTGGATGCGTTTATTGTGGATAGATTGCTGTATTCGGAGGCGAAATATTGAAGCATCTTAAGTAAGTTGTAACTGTAGTTGTTTGTTATAAGGGCGTATATTACAATTAAAATAAAATACTACTTGTGAAGTGACGAGGATATCAAGTAAGGCAAGCCTACTCACTGTCGATGACCCACAGTATACTTATACAGTATTTAAGTATTCATGATTATTACGCTTGTGATAATGCATTCATAATACCTGCTTGTGCGAAAAGTCGGTTATATTTGTTTTGTTACGGCAGCTGAGTGTTTGTGAACTGGTCCATCTGCACGTCCATCGTTCTTTGTAATCTCCTGAAGCATCAATTGTTACGTATATGTAATTAAACTGCTTGTGTGTTAGTTTTAAAATTCCTTTTTATTTTATTTTTGTTTCATTACATTTTATTGTAATGATTATTGGAAGGATTCAAAATTCTTCGATATTTTCTTTTAGCAAATGTTGTTTATTTAAGACGTAAAAGTGTTACATGAGAATTATTTTTAGTTAACCTAGTTCGTCTTAGGTTGAGAACTTCGTAAACAGGCATTTAAAATGATTTGGTCAGTAAAAGGGCCATACTTTGATTGCGTGATCACCATGTGTAAACAACGCTTTTTTGTCATTGGTTCTTAAGTGGGGTTACACTGGCGTACGCATTCTTAATATACTTCTGGCAGAGTCGTTTTAACATCTTGAAGGAACAAGGTGTTTCTTTTTATTTGTTGCCAGATTGTTGGTTTTTCATCTGATTTTTGGATTTAATAATTTATTCTCCTGGAAACTCAACAAGTTGACTTTTTTATAAAAAAATTGTGAAAGATATTCATGGAAATTTATTCTGGAATTATTCGGAAACAAAAACTGTGATTCAAGTGAGGAATTGTTGATATTCGTACATTGGACCACATCTGACGTCATCGTCTTCCATATTTGTGTGTCGTCGAGATTCGAACTTGGATTCTAATAGAACTATTTAGTGATAGGACTTGTGTTTTCATTATTAGGATCACATTTTGGATTATATTCACAAACTGTAAGTCCTATTTACCAATTTTTACATTGTTTTGTAGGGAAATAAATTATTTTGTCAGAATATACAAAGCTTGTTGACTTCACTCTTTTCTTCTGTTACAGTTGTTCGAGCCCATACGTAACAAGAGAGAGAGAGAGAGAGAGAGAGAGAGAGAGAGAGAGAGAGAGAGAGAGAGAGAGAGAGAGAGAATAATTTTTGTCTCCATGATTTGCTGTAATATAAATAGAACAAAAAATTAAAAAACATATACATCCAGAGTTGTACTAAGAGAAGAAAATCCTCAGAATCTGCTCTGCATACTTGAGTTTACTTAAAAAGTGATTACAGGAAAAGAAAATCGTTGGAACTGGGCCGTTTTTAGAAGGGCAGTTAGTGGTTCTTATCTCTACAAAGGGATGAGATTTTGAAGTTTTTGTTCATTTCACACTTCTTGCACTGAGAAATGGTGTGAAACTGAACAAGAACAACAACATGTATACATTACATTTCCACATTAAAATGTGTAATCAAACCATATATTGTTTTTATTTTAATTTGATTAATTAATCTCTGTCTATATATCTGTTCATCTATTGTATGCATTCATTTACTCCAGTCCAACATACCTATTTGACCTCACCCATGTGTACACACCTGCAAGATACTTACGTTCCTCTTCTGACACTCGTATTCTCATTATTCCCACGATGAAAATGAAATCATATGGACAACGCTCTTTTGCATACCAGGGCCCAGCAATGTGGAACGAATTGCCCACTGCACTTAGACACAAAGACACAGTGATCTCATTCAAGAGCGCTCTTAAAACTCACCTATTTCAACTGCAAGAACAGACTTAAAGACCTAATAATGTATCCTTATAATATATCCTTACCTTAAATATTTACAGCATGTTTTCTGTTTCTAATTTCGTGGTGTTTGTTTTTATTTTTGTAATCATATCATTATATATGTTTTATAAGTGTTGTCAAATGTTGTAAAGCGCTTAGAGCTTCTAAAGATTAGGCGCTATACAAAGTCCTCATTATTATTATTATTCATCCATCTGTCTGATCATCCACTTAACCATTAATTGATACAAACATGGCTTAGAGGAGTCATGTGATTTACTTGTATATGTCTATGACAGCTGATATTGTATCTTGTTAAATCACTTACAGTTTTTTTTAAACAAAGGTTATGTGTTAGTTGTAGATGCGTCTTGAGATATTATTTTCTGGGTCATATATAGGAGTTACTTTGGCTCTGATACCTGGATGAGTATCAAAGGGTTGTATCACTGATTGCAAGATTCAGATTCATTTTACCTGATAAATTCCCCAGATGTACCAGTCTTATATAGATAAAGCTCAGACCTTTGTTGCAGTGCCAGGTATTTTGTCTGCACTTTATATTCTGGATCAGAAGTCAAGGTACATATAACAGCAGCCAGTGATGGATGTGGTACAGTTTTTAATATGGTTACTTTATAACAGAGAAAGTGACTATACTGAAAACATTCAGTGCGTTGTGGCACTTAGGATCCCATGATCGAGGTGGGATGGGAAGAATCTGTCATAAAGGGGAATTCAGCATCTTTGCTTATGAAGGTATGATGATGATACAAGGAAAGTTTTGCATTTTATTATGTACCAGTAATTTTGCAATGTCACTTAATAATTCAGGTACTTATTCACAATACTGAATGTAACATATATTTTTATTTTATGTATTGTAGATCATGATGGAAGAAGGTAGAGAACTTGAGGATTTCTTGAAGAAAAGAGGACTTAAGCAAGATTTGATTGAGAAAATCCAAGAGCAGAAGTTATTGAGAAATATGGTGTCGTCCATGATTTCTCTTTTCAGGATGTGAGTAAGTGATATAAATGATCTGTCTGTATGCATAAGGGACCACTCTGGTAGCCTAAACGGTTACAATGTCTGCCTTGGATGCAGGAGGTCACAGTTTTGAACCCCGGCAAAGTCATACCAAAGACTTCTAAAAACGGTACTAGCAGCTGTTCACTTGGTGTTCAGCATTAAGAGGTTGTGTTAGAACTGGTCGGCCTGGTGTAAGGATAATTTGACTGGGTGGGACATGATGCTACATGTCTTCAGCATGATGCCTCAGTGCTAAACATCACTATAAACTACTACACTGTAGACATCATAGCAGTATTACTGCGAAATTGTTAAAGCTACGTTAAAATCCAAATCACACACACACACACACACACACACACACACACACACATTTAAGGCTATATTTACATATCAGCTCACTTTGGCCATTGTCTTGATTGATGCTATTTTGATTAGAATTGCATGTTTGTCATCTGCCCTTAAACATGTTAATGTTACCATGATAAATTGAGTAAATTTAATAATATGTTCAGACCAGTAGACACATATTCAATACAGACTTCATATAAATTTAGTGCCAGTGTTATATCTATAAGCTTTTGGAGAAGTGTAAATGACACCATTGTCTTGAAGATTTATTGGACTTCATTCTTTTCTAGTCTTAATTTGCAAATTTTATCTTGTGGCTCTAATAGTTTCAAAGAATATTATACAATTATGGTACCTTTTATGAAGTCCATTATGTCATGAATTGAGAAGTTTATGAAGTTAAGGTTGTTACCATCATTATTTTGGGTAAATAATACAAATCAGCAGTTAATTTTTTGCATTTTACTGCTGTGTAAAGTGATACATATTTGTTTTAATTGGTAACAGTAGAATACAAGATCCATGTGACTAATATCAAACCTATATAGACCTCCATCTGTCCCATGTTTGTTAATACTATGCATTAATAGTCTCATAAACAACTTGTCAAATTTGTTTAAAATTCTCAGTGAATGATTCTTGGACCTAGACCTTTCGATTTTACTCAAATGACATCATTTTCATTTCTCTTATTCTGTCTGTCTGTCTCTCTCTCTCTCTCTCATGGAAAGAGTTATTTTATAATATATAAAGAAATTTATAGTATTGTTGTGTTTGAATCAGTATCTTCTGAATCTGGCCATAATTTATCACCAGAAGTTCCAACTCCACAAGCAAATACACTTCAGTCTGCACGGGAGCAAGAGAGACTTGATTCAACATTTAGGATACATCAAGGTAACAGTTTTACTGAACTGATAAAGCTGTATCAGAAGAAAGAGATGTGTCTTAGTAGTTGCACAGTGAAAAGGGTATTACTCAATGGAGAAGATGAAAGAGGTGTTGGACTTCTCAGAGATATTTTCACTGAATTCTGGGAAATCTTCTATTCCAAATATTGTGAGGGTGCTGATATCAAGGTTCCTATTTTGCGACATGATATGGGTGAAGATGAATGGAAATCAGTAGGTAGAATCATATGTGATGGTTGGTCAACCTTGAAATACTTTCCAGTACAACTTGCGCAACCTGTACTTGAAGATGCAATATTTGGTATGATTACAGTAAGCCTTACAACAACTTTTCTTGGCTTCATTCCAGTTTCAGAACGAACCATCATTCAAGCAGCATTAGATAACTTTGAGTTGGTTGATATGAATGAACTGTTGGAGGTTTTGGAATACCATGAGTGTAAAAAGTTGCCAACACCTGCAAACATCCAGTCCATCATTGAAGAAATTGCAAACAAGGAAATCTTACAGGAGCCAAAATTTGTCATTGAAAGTTGGAGAAAAGCGTTTGTAACCAATTTAGAAATGGACCAAAATGTACTTTGTGACATTTTTAAAGAAAAGCAGCCAACAGTGAAGAAAATATTGAATGCTTTGAACTTTCCAGATGTGATGGACTGCAACCAGCAAACCAAATCTAACTACATATACCTGAAACGTTTTGTAAAAGGGTTGGACAAGAAAGGTATGGAAAACTTTCTGCGGTTTTGCACAGGTTCCAAAATTATGAGTGAGAAGATCACTGTTGAGTTTACAAGGTTATATGGCTTTGAAAGACGCCCAGTAGCCCATACCTACCTGTGGAAGTATTCTAAGAATGCCAACAACATTCTCAGATATGCGAGAAGAATTTGAAAATATCCTATCAAGCAATGTTTGGGAGATGAGTTATGTTTAATGTGAATCAAAGCATATAGGATGAATGTTTAGTATTGTTGTTTCTCAATACATACAATATTAGTACATATACTTTTATTTGACCTATGACACTGTCAACAGTGAAAAGATCTCTCCATATAAAAACCCCACCAAAAAACATTTAAAATAATGTGCTTAGCAATCCAGAATACGTCGTGAACATTTTATGTCTTCAGAGAAGTGTGACAGTAATATCTTTTGTAGATACTGCTGAATATCAGCTGATGTAAGAAGTAGTAATAATAATATTCACAGATTAATGGTACCAGCATTACATTAATTATTATGTAATATCAATCAGTATGTTATTGCTTTTAATTGATACTGTTCAATACATTGATTCGGATTCTTTGTTACTGTTCAGGTCTCTCTGTAGTTTTCTTGTTTCATTTTAGCCATGTTAATATTACAATTTATAGGAATACCTGCTTATTCTGAAGGGAGAACAGAACAGAATGTTGTATCCTGAAAAGGTCAGAAAAAATAATGGATAATTATGTTCAATTTATATTATGTGAAACATTGCATTTAAATTTGTTTAACTGGATAATATATTCAGACACAAATAAAAACATATATTTATGTTACCTATGATTATAATTTTGTTCCGTGTTTTTTGTAAAGCTTGAAAGTTTAAGGACATTGTAATAAATCTTGGTTCTATATTTCAGACCTCTGATGATTACATCACAGCTGCATGTACTCTGATTAATAATGTGATTTATGTTTGTGTTCAATAAATTTAGATGATAAAGAATTTTTGTAATTTGACAGTGTCAGAAAGCCAATGAGATATATTTGTTTGTTTCTTTGTGAAATATTCCAGTAGAGCACATACTCCATTTCTTCTCAGGGTAAATGTTGACTTATTTCTGTTCTTTTAGGATTGAAGTTGTGATTGATGACATTGTTTTGCATCTTCATTATGATTCAAAACTTTCCAAACCGGTTTCATTAACTTAAATGGTGTTGCATTTTTCATATCAGTTAAAACGCTTCAGTATAAATCAGTTGGATTTGATTTATAAGTATATTATGTATAGATTGCATAATATGCAGATCTTCTGTTTAAGCAATGTACAAATCATGTCTCAGGAATAAAAGAATAATGACTCTTGGAAGTCTTTGCTGCTGAATTTCACATTGCAGGAAATGTGATAAAGTCAGTATTGATATTTTGCCTTTCCTCCATGATGTACCTGAATATCTACTCTTTTTATCTGTCGATCCATCATACTACATTTATGAATAATAGCTTGAATGCTAGTAAAGGGATTTACAATTTACTTCTCGTCTGATTCATACATGGGATTAAATTGACCCCTTTTGATTTCAGAGTTTAGTGACTTACTTTAGAATACAACAGAAAAAATGGTATTTGTAATCAAGCATAACTGCAAAGATTTGGTTTATACAGTTATGTTTTGGCAGAACACCAGTCTCATTAGGACTCTTGTTGATACATACTTTATCCCCATCCCCATTCTATGGTTATTTAAGCATATAATGGATTACGATACAGCTGAAATAGATTACTAAGTTTAAACTCTTATTCATTTTATGGACTATCGACCCTGCGAAAGTTTATAAAATACGTATGATTAACCACACAGATTTTGTTTCAGAAAGATCGTACTTTCTGGCAAGTTCAAGCAACTCATCTTTTTTCAGACTATCCAACTGCTCCTGAGTTGGATTAGAAAGAAAAGTTTCCACGTTTGATGACATTGTCAACAAAAGCCTGTTGTTTTCAATCAAGGTTTCAAAAAACAAAAATGTAAAATAGTACTTGGGATTTAAAGACTAGGGGAATTTAAATTTGAAAAAACAATTTTCTGAAATATTTAACCAAAATTCATATATCCCAAGGACGAGCGACCCAATTTTCTCCTGTTACGTGTAGGCTCGTACAAATGTAACAGAAGAAAAGAGTGAAGTCAACAAGCTTTATATATTTTAACAAAATAATTTATTTCCCTACAAAACAATGTAAACATTGGTAAATAGGACTTACAGTTTGTGAATATAATCCAAAATTTGATCCTAAGAATGAAAACAGAAGTCCTATCACTAAATAGTTCTGTTAGAATCCAGGTTCGAATCTCGACGACGTACAAATATGGAAGGCGATGACGTCAGATGTGGTCCAATGTACGAATATGAACAATTCCTCAATTGAATCACAGCTTTTGTTTCCGAATAATTCTAGAATAAATTTCCATGAATATCTTTCACAATTTTTTATAAAAAAGTCAACTTGTTGAGTTTCCAGGAGAATAAATTATTAAATCCAAAAATCAGATGAAAAACCAACAATCTGGCAACAAATAAAAAGAAACACCTTGTTCCTTCAAGATGTTAAAACGACTCTGCCAGAAGAATATTAAGAATGTGTATTTAAACCCCAAAAACATCATTTCAAGTCTCGCGAGATGGGTCATGTGGTCTCTTACTACAAGAAAACTATCACGTACGCCAGTGTAACCCCACTTAAGAACCAATAGCAAAAAAGCGTTGTTTACACATGGTGATCACGCAATCAAAGTATGGCCCTGATACTGACCAATCATTTTAACTGCCTGTTTACGTTCTTGCCAGCCCAAGACGAACTAGGTTAACTAAAAAGAGTTCTCATGTAACACTTTTACGTCTTAAATAAACAACATTTCCTAAAAGAAAATATCGAATTACTGAAAAAGAATTTTGAATCCTTTCAATAATCATTACAATAATGAAACAAAAATAAGATAAAAAAGAATTTTAAAACTTGCACACAAGCAGTTTAATTACATATACGTAACACTATATATATATATATATATATATATATATATATATATATATATATATATATATATATATATATATATATATATATATATATATATATATATATATATATATATCTGGTCTGTGTACGTATATAGAGCTTTATATACTATAATGATCTCTCGGATTCGGCCAATGTGGGTATATGCGAAAAAGCTTGCCAGTAGCTTCTCGTGGGTCAGTGGTTCTTTCCCGTGTTCATCCTCCACCATTGATACTGGCCGCCATGTATAGCTTATCTTGTGCTGAAAAATGGCATTAAACCCTACAACAACAACCACAACAACAACAACAGTTATAATCATCAACCCCCAACCCATGCTTTCCAGTCATGAACGTCTCATACAAAAATAACTGATTTATGTTAAATAAGTTTTGTTGTCTGTATCACGATGCAGGAATAACACCGTTGGCGCATCGTGGATCATACAAATGTCATAAAGAGAAAACGAGTTGTAATTAGGAATGGTACATACACAAAGTGTTAAACCACATTTTAGTCACAGTGCAAAATGTCGTACAGTAGGCCTATATATTGGGACCTAAAAGTTATCCTCAAAATATGTGTACAAGTTCCGTGGCTTTTGAATATTTGTATAAATGACTTAATATAGGTACGGTAAAGGTGCGAGGATCTGACTTGTGTAATATACCGACTACATTTGTCGCATAAACTTTCTCGTTTCGTCACTTTCGCGATAATGATTTTACTTTGATTGCCAAAAAATGTCACTTATGAATTAAACATCTACAGATTACAGCAATTACTTACTTTAGCTGCTTTACTTCTCTTCAACGTCCCTCCTTCCAGTTGGAAGAATCAAAGTGAGGCTTACGCATGACAGATCACTAATCCGAGATCTCGGATTAGTAAACCGAGATCTCGGATTAGAAAATCGAGACCTCGGATTAGTAAACCGAGATCTCGGATTACTAAATCGAGATCTCGGATTAGTAAACCGAGATCTCGGATTACTAAATCGAGATCTCGGATTACTAAATCAAACATATTTTGACCTTTTCATCTCTATGGCTTTTCCCTATGAATTGCTTGAGGTCAAATCGAAAACTAAGAACTAATTAATTAAGCCATATACACCTCATCTAATTTGAAAACAAAGACATCACAGTGCAGACTTTTCCATATTAACTAAGACAAGTAATCTTTGGATCTTTAGATCTTTTAACCTGAACAAGGGTTTCCTATGATCGAGCCTGAATCCAAAATCCACATACTATTAACAAGCCATATAGGGAACCTAACTACATACTCTAATTTGCGCGTCAGGAGGCTATAAAGAACGATGGACGTTGTTATTGTTGTTGCTATAGGGTTTAACGCCAATTTTCAGCACAAGATAGGCTATACATGGCGGCCAGTATAAATGGTGGAGAAAGAATCAGGGAGAACCCCGGAAAGAACCACCGACCCACAAGAAGCTACTGGCAAGCTTTCTCACGTACCAACATTGGACGTGCAGACGGACTATTTGACAAACACTCAACTGCCGTGACAAAACAAATATACCCGATTATATTATGAATGCATTATCACAAACGTAATAATCATGAATACTTAAATCCTGTAGAAGTATACTGTGGGTGAACAACAGTGAGAAGGCTTGGCTTACTTCATATCCTCGTCACTTCACAAGTAGTATTTTATTTTGATTGTAATAAATGCCCTTATAAAAATCTACAGTTACAATTTACTTTAGATGCTTCAGTATTTCCTCCAGCCTACAGCAGTCTATCCACAATAAAAACGTCCAGTCAATAACAGACAGATGACAAATTCATCAATTGAAATCTCCATATAGTAAACCGAGATCTCGGATTAGAAAATCAAGATCTCGGATTACTAAACCGAGATCTCGGATTAGTAAATCGAGATCACGGATTAGTAAACCGACATCTCGGATTATTAAACTGAGATCTCGGATTAGTAAATCGAGATCTCGGATTATTAAACCGAGATCTCGGATTAGTAAATCGAGATCTCGAATTAGTAAACCGAGATCTCGAATTAGTACACCGAGATCTCGAAGTAGTAAATCGAGATCTCGGATTAGTAAACCGAGATCTTGGATTAAAAAAATGTGAAGTGTGTCCTTTCACGGGCTCCGTAGATTAGAAAGAGACAATGACAATTTGTTTATTTCATTCATCAATTTCTGATAAATATAAGATATGCTAGTCGCTATTACTGTCGAGATTTACTTTTGGTTACATTTTCAAACTCAAGTCACACCGTAACTTGACGATTGGACATTTCTTATAATGCTTTAACATTTGCCTGTTCAAATTATCAGATATTAACATCAGATAAGATTTCTTGCACTGTAAATTTATGACTTTGTGCACGTTTGAAAAACAGCAAAACTAATTTTCAAGAAATAAAAATTAATCTCCCCATATAATTTTATGATATCAAATGGACTATGTGTCCACTTCTTTTGAGGATTTATGGTGACAAGAGGAAAGTTTATTTTAAACATTTTCATAGGTCCAACATT
>JAECUM010013312.1:0-107117 GCA_016617855.1 Megalonaias nervosa | reverse complement strand
GAAAATGTGAATGTTCTGAAGGATTTAATTCTGAGTGAAAAGAAGAGGAATTTTACTTACCATCCACATACAAATGTCAGTCTATGTAAATATATTAAGTACTAGCGAGCAGCTGAAAATCCGACGAAAGATAGATTATGAGATAATGCCTCGTCCGGTTGATCTCCGCTACCCGAAATGTAAATTTGAAAAAAAAAGCGGATATCTCAAAACATACAGTACTCATGCTAGATGTCAACATAAGTGGATTAAGATATAACAATGCACTATTAAGATGGTTTGTCAATATGGACAAAGAATTTGTTTATGTAACAATAGAGAAATTTCAGTGCATTTTATATCAGCTTTGTGGCTTCCTTTTATGGGGCCTCTGAATTTCTCCACTCCAAACCAATGGTTGTATCTACAAGTTTAAACAGCCAACAATATCGCCAATAAAAAAAAAAATCGGCAGATGGCATATTTTGCCACCAATAAGGAATTTGCGACATTGGCGAAGCCCTGTGCGATTCCTGAATAAACTTTTTAGATGTTATTTTTCGTACTTTTAAGAAGAAAACTATTTTTTCGTGTATGAGAAAAATGCATATACAATTTCAGAAGCCACGCCACGATCGTCTTGCATTATTCATACGCCATCTCTTCCCTAAAATGATAATACACTTTTTTTGTTTTTTTCGTACTTTTAAGAAAGAATTATTTTTTTTTAGTGTACAAGAAAAATACATGCATATGAAATTTCGGGAGCCACACCACAATCGTGTTATATCCGAATTCGTGTTATAACGGAGCGTGCTATAGAGGGGTCACACTGTATTATGATTAATACCACTCTATGATGACATATATATATATATATATATATATATATATATATATATATATATATATATATATATATATATATATATATATATATAGGGAAAATTCTGCTCAGCTACCTGTTATTACTGAATACTTTTCTAACACAAAATCACCTCTGGAGCAGCCAAAAACAAATCCTGAACATGCAGGAAAGATAACTTTCTGGAGTTTGGGTCTGCTTTTAGTCCAAACCCCAAAATAACTTGAAACATTTCTGGGATCTTTCCACAGTTGATAGGCAAAGTGTCTCCTTTTGAGAGTTTGTTCCTTATTCCCTCATCATCATATGGTTCCCATGGAATTTCACCTGTAAAACAATTGTCAGCATTAATCCAGAGCAAACAAATAAAAAAAATAGGAGTGGGCAAAGCAGAAAGTACAAAAACAATTTTTGGGGATGGCTCTCAGTTCAACTATTCAAGCTGGTGGTATTTTAAATAAGACTGGAATGAGAGATGCACAAGTATTAGCAAACATATCCATTCCAAGGTCACATGCTTTTAAAGGTAAAAACAATAAAATCCTTCATATGTATGATAGGAAAAGGCTTTGTCACGTGTCTTACAACCACAAAAGTTTTACCAGAGCATTGAATTTTCCTATCCTACACTGGAGCATAATGAAGGATTCTTTTTTCTTCACATTTCTAAACAGAAAATAAGGGTTGTACTCAAAATGGCCTATTGTGCACACTGCTACAACATTCAAACACCATTTGAAAATGTAGGGGTTTTTTGCGAGTGGGTAAAACTAATTTTAATGATACTTACCTGTTGCTATTGTATAGCTGGTACTAGAAAATACCCTGACCATATGACAAGAATTCACCCTCTCATTAGAGTGAACAAGAAGTTTCCAGAACAATGGCTTGCCCCTGAGACACCCCAAAGATACATTGCCCATCATTCTTTCTGTAAGACACAGCCTAACTTTGTAGGACAGCAGTGCAGGGTGGAAGGTGGGAATCTGGCAATAGCAACAGGTTAGTATTACATCCATAAAATTAGTTTTAATATCAACACTACATTACCCATTGCTATTGTGTAGTATTATGCTTTTTTCATGTCAAAAAACCACCGTCTGTTTAATGTGAACCATCATCTTTTTCCAGGCTGCCATGCTGTTTGGATGTTAATAGATTGAGTTACCAGAAAAAATCTGCCTGTAGACCCCAAAGTGTGCTATCTACAGTTTTTCGTTCAATATCTTCGTGTTTAACTATTTGTTCAAAATTAAATATCCATGCCAGTCAATTATTTTCTCCCTTTACAATTTTAATTCTTTCAGGGACATACATACCTTGTGTATCCTAACCTTTATGGGGTTTGGGTAAATTTTTAATTCTCAAATATACTACCAAGATACACTGGGAGTATTTAATAGTGTAATAATAATAGCAACTACAAAGAGACAAACATATTCCCCTCTCTCTCTCTCTCTCTCTTTGGGTAAATTTTTAATTCTCAAATATACAACTAAGATACACAGGGAGTATTTAATAGTGTAATAATAATAGCAACTACAAAGAGACAAGCATATTCCCCTCTCTCTCTCTCTCTCTCTGCTGGAAATAAGATTGACATTACAAAATATTTTGGGTTATTATTGTTGTTGTCCATTTATAATACCCATGAGTAATTCCATGTGTATTTACATTTGTTTTCCTTAAAAATGCTTACAAACAGTAAACATCTTTACTGATAAAAAAAAAATACAGGTACAAGTGGTCATCCATTATTTACCTAGTGTATACACAAGGGCATAAGTAGTATGCACTGTTTACAAATAAGGTGAGTATGCAAGACAATTATATAACAAATAGTATAATACATACATACATATATATATATATATATATATATATATATACTCTGTCATCATTTCTTTTTCCTTTTAACAGGATGTGGATCAGTGTGGCCACAATAAAGGCTCCTGGAACACTCACCCAGACTATCCATTCTTCAAAGTGTACATGAAAAATTCTTGTACATATTGTAGAATATTGGACCTCAGAAACCTGGAATCAAGCTGATTTAGCAATATTTATGGATGGAAAAGGAAACAAAATGTTCCGTCTTTCTCATCAACAGAATCTGCAGGTTTTTGACTCACAGGCTCCGTGAGCTTAGCTCCTCAGCTCAGAAGAGCATTTCATGGTACCATCAATTTCTGTGGCAATTTGATGACCCTCCTGAAAGAGGGAAAGAACGTTCACCTCAACATGGAAGGGATATGTTGAATGTCCAACACTTTTCATGTTCAGGGTAGCATGTTGCTCCTTCCTGTGAGGTGGATGGTACACCACTTACAAGCAGCATGTTGCTTCTTCCCATTATGGAGGTAGGGCACCATACAAGTGTGTTACCCTCTCCCATTACGGAGGTGGAGTACAGTACAAATGGCTTGCTCTCTACTATTGCAGAAGTTTAACACTGCACATATGCTACACAGAAAGGCAGCGTGTTGCCTCCTACCACATGGGAAGTAGTGCACTGCTCCCAACATTTTAAGGGTAGTATGTCATGCCTCTCAGATGGAAGAGGACAGTACTGCACCTTAATGAGTGATACACCAGTTTCAGATGATGTACCACTCTGTAGCCTCAGAGTATGGAGATATACGGTGTACTTCCCCTCTACCGTCCCAGTCTGTACAGGATTGGGAATCTGCCTACCTGGGTCAGACTAAGGGAGGGTTACAAATTGGTACACCCCGCCTTTCCTATTATCCCAACTAATCATTATGGGATGTGGGGCCCTCCACCTCATGGTCATTGGTCGTGTATGACCCTGTGGGTTACATTGCATGGTCCTCGCAGCAGAGGTAAAGATGCAGCTCATGACCCGCCATCACCTCTTCACCATTTCACGTCAAATCTTCAGGCCAGATGTGTCACACCATCTAGCACAGCCAGATGGTTCTGTTCCCCCATCCTTCTAACCACTCTCAATTATGGGACGTGGCACACAGTCTGCTGATGCCCTTTCTGATGCCCAACCAATCCTCAGTTCAGAGTATGCTAGTCAATGATTATGTGTTATCTATCCTTGTTGACTCCGAGTTTGAGGTAAAAGCAGTGCCAATGACACCTCTTACCAGGCCCATGCCTTCCACTCAGTTGGCTGATGCGGATGAAGCCTTGTCCTTTCTTTAATAAGGCAGTATATGAATTCATCTGCCTCTAACCCATGGACTTTTGCCCGAAAACATAAAGCACAGTCTAAGAAAATACTATTCATCTGGGAAAAAATCTCAGCGGTACAATGTCATCCATACCAATTTCTTCTTCCTTATTCCTCCATGATCGTGGAAATTTCTCAGAGGTTTGCACAAGGCCAAAATGTTGCTCGCAATGCCAAGTCCCTTCTTCAATGCTGAGACCCCTGGTCTCTCTACCACTTACTGGTTCATTCCCCAAAGTGGCCTACTAAACCTCCCTAACTGGATGCTGGTTCATCCAAAGTGGGTATTTCAACAAGATCTTGGGCATGCCTTCCGATCAAAATAATTGAAGCCATGTTTACTCATCACCATGCCGTCTCATTCTGACACCTTCTCAGCTATATCATTTAGCATGAGAGAACCACTGCTGAATCCAGTCACCTTGGAATAAATTCTGGAAGTGGTAGTCATAATGTCTAGACATACACGTTCTCTTGCAATGGCATTATTGGTGGAATTTTTGCATATCCGCCATGAAGTTGCTCTGGAGTCTTCAAAGGTCTTGATAGCCACAGTAAAAATATTTAATGGGCTGCTCCATCTGAAGCCAAGATTCATCCCTTCGGTGACTTGTGCACCATTAACATGGTCCTTCTCAACCACTCCTGGCCAATCACAATCAAACAGGACACATGGAAATGCAAATCACCCTCATGGGCTATCAACCAAATTTATCCAAGATATGCAGCTCCAATTCAACATGCAACCTCAAACTAGACCTCATCAGTCAGGTTCACTGCACTTGGGAAGACTGCACAGACCCAAAAATAGGAAGTTCTCTAACCCACCTTCTTTTCCTACTAAAAGAAGAAGGGGGACATCCCTACAGATCGAAACCCTCTGCTGCCATGCATCCCTCTCCCAAACATCCCTGTAGGTGTTCATCTAGGCATCTTTTCAGAGGATTGGTCAAGCATAAAAGAAGATGGTTGTGTCCCTTCCATTGTGAGTGATGGTAACTGACTCCAGTTTCGGGATCAACCTCCTCTATTAAGGACCTCTTTGTTCTTTCATCAGTCCAATCTGGTGAAATTGAGGGATGAAGTGCACACCCTTTTGTAAAAAAAAGGGGCAGTAGAAAGGGTCATAATTTATCAGTCTCCCACTTATTTTTCCCGATCTTCCAAGTAAAAGAAACGGTGTAAAGTTCTGTATCATAATCGATCTCTCCCTTTAAACTAATTTCTTCTCGAGGAACCTTTGAAAATGGAAACCAATTCCTCAATCAGGAATGCTCTTCATCCATCACATTGGGACATCTCCATCAATCTTCAGGATCTTTATTATTGCTTGCATATCCTGATATTTCCTCCACACATAAATCACTCCAGTTTTTGCTTATCAAGAAGTTTATCAATTCCAGGTTCTGCCATTCAGAATCTCTTCCAGAGTTTTTACCTGAGTCATGGGAGTAGTAACGGCATATCTCTGATTACTGGACACCAATTCTCTAGTATTTCAATGACTGGCTGACCCAAAATACTCAGGTTCAGTCCCTTCATCAGGATCTGTCATGTTGTAGGTCTGTGGTAAGTGATTGGGTCTTCTGTCCAACCTTAAGAAGTAGGAACTTATTCCATCTCACGAGACTGTTTACATGGGGATCAACTACCTAATGAACCAGAACATAGTCCAGGTTCTATTGGATTGGAAAGATCAAATTCTGATAATCTTAGAGGTGCTATGCGCAGAAACATCCTTCTCTGCTTTCTTTTACTAATCCCTATTAGGAACCTGGAATGCCACTGCCGACTTAGTTCCCCTAGAATAGCTATATATGCAACCTCTATAGTTCCTTCTTCTCTCAAGGTGGAAACTAGAGATTCTCTATCACCTCCAAGCACTCTAGGACCAATATTTCATCGTTATTTGCACTGGTGAATGAATCTGGACAGATTCCTGACTGGGATCCCCATGCATGCACCCGAGCCCTACTCCTTCCTGTTCACCAACATGCCAGATTCAGACTGGGCCAACTCATTCGTCACATCAACAACCTAAAAATGAAAGCTGTATCTTTATCCTTGCATGGGTGCATCAATAGAGTAAGGGGTCAATGTGTTATGGTCTCCTTAGACAACTCATCCATTGTAGTGTATCTTATGGGAGCACACATACTAATTCTCTTTGCATTGAGGTCTGGAACCTCCTCCATTGGACAAACTTGGAAAACCTTACCCTCTGAGTCAGACATATTCAAGGGAAGAAGAGCATATTAGCAGACAGCCTTTCCAGGAAAGGCAGTTATATTAATAGAATGATGTCTTCACCACTTCACTATAAAGTCCCTCTTCACACTGTGAGGAAAACCTCTAGTAGACCTCTTTGTGATAAAGCTCAACAACATGCTTCCCTTATCTAGGTATCTCCTGTCCCAGACCAAGGAGTGTAGGTAGTAGACACCTTCAGCATCCAGTGAGATAGACTATCTGCATATGCCTTCACACCATTCCATCTACCACCTCATGTTCTGCAGAGTCAGAACTTCCACTCCTTAGATCATTCTCATCACCCCACTGTGGCCCCAGTGATCAAGGTTCAATGACCTTCTAGATCTGATGATCGATCAACCCAGGTCCATAGCTCACAGAAGGATCTTCAGTCTCTCCTCCGCTACAGCCCCCACATTCCCCACCTTGATGCTTGGCCTACCTCAAGTGATCTCCCCCAACAAAACAAGTTTTTGGGCCAGGTTAACAGTTGCATCATTCAAGCCAGGAGAGTGTCTACATCCAAGGTCTATGATGCCAGGTGGAGAATCTTCTGTAACTGATGCAACGTGAAAGACACTGATCCTAGCTGTCCCTCTGTAAATTCTATTGCTTATTTCCTTTTGTTCCTGTTTGAGAATTGTTTAGCATTGCTATCGAGCTGCAATTTCCAACACACTAATACATTCCCTCAAGGTAAAGCTCTGATGCACATCTTGCTGATCTTATTAAATATTTTGAGTAACAGAAACTTGTCTCATGCTCTCTTATGTCCAGATTGAATCTTTCTTGTGTTTTATGGTCTCTGACCAAATCCCTCTACGAACCTTTGAATGAGGCCTCTTTTCAGAACTTCACACTCAAAACTGTGTTTTACTCACTCTAGCACCTGTGATGAGGTGCAGTAAGAATTATGCCTTGTCAACAGATACAGGCTGTCTTTGGTTTAACGGAAGTTACAATTCTGTTTCTCTCCTTTGTGAACTGGGATTTTTAGGAAAAATCAGTTACATTCAGTAGCTCCACAACCTATAGAAATCCCCAGACCCAGTTTAACATGTGCTGGGGATGATCAAGATAGACTCCTATTACCAGTTAGGACCCTCTGTTTATATCTTAAATCATCTAAATATAAAAGGAAGGGTAGGAAATGTCTTTTTCTTCCCTTTAAGGGCTCTACAGACATTTCTGCTGCCACTATCTCATGGTGGATTCCCATTACAACTAAGAAAGCATATCAGTCACTTACTGACTGAGACCTTTCCTGGATGAATCTAAAACCCCACAAAGTTCTAGCCATTGCTACCTCATGTGCTTACCTAAATCTCTATTATTGTCTGGGACCTATAACTGTGGCAAAACATGGATCTCTCCCTCAATGGTGAGTACATTCTGTCATGTTGTGAAGACAGCCCTCACGTATACAACTTACCTGGGTTGGAGAATGTCACCATGACCTTGGCAACTGACCTTTGTTGCGCAAGATTACAACTTGAATCGACACTGGAGGAAGAAAGAGGCAGCTATCTTCAAAGGGATGAAGTAAATGGTAAAACCAGCTATCTTCAAAGGGATGAAGTAAATGGTAAAACCGGAAAAGGTTAATTATTCACACCCAAGCCACAGCCTAGCCACGGAAGAAAGAAATTTGACATGCACATGAGAAACTAGGCAGACTACAGTTCAAAGAGACCCCAGTATCAAATCAGGGCTGAGTTAGGGAAATATGGGCATGGCACCTGTCCGAAGCAGACCCTTTATTCTACAGGTCATTTTACGATCACTTCAGTACTCGCCAGGATTTTGACCAAGATAGAGGTCTAGTAAGTTAGGGAGTGAATTCTAATAGGCATACTCCAAATGCACAGCATTCGTAGAAGGGTGAGTGGGAATTCAGACTTGAAAAGCTTCTTCAAGGTAAGAATTCTTCACCCAAATCTGTTGAACATTACTGAGAGTTGTAAGTTTATATGTAGTATGTA
The DNA here is from genome assembly GCA_016617855.1 of Megalonaias nervosa. Classification (NCBI taxonomy): domain Eukaryota; kingdom Metazoa; phylum Mollusca; class Bivalvia; order Unionida; family Unionidae; genus Megalonaias; species Megalonaias nervosa. The sequence continues at coordinate 98,839 of JAECUM010013312.1, read as the reverse complement.
GAAATTGATTACCAGAATTATGTTGGTATGTAGAAGTTACTTTTATTAGAGTTAATCTCACCTCCGTATTTGAGTTATTTACCTATCATAACATTCTGTAGAAAAATTTGTAGTATACAAGATTGAATTACATAGATTGTTAGCCTGTGATCGGAATTAATTGCGTAATTTGCTGCTGTGTGCATCATATTGAATTATTGCACTTATTAATGAGTTATGTTAGAACTTATACTTTTAATTTTGAATTTGAATACATAGTTGTGAACTATACAGAGTTAGGCATCTTGACCTTGTGAACATATCATCAAGTATCTGCATATTTGTATATGAACATTGTGTGTACCTCGTATGATTTGTAAGGTAAGGAATGTGTCTGATTGTTGTGACGTTAGTAGTTAATATATCCAGAATTAAAAATGTGTACTCATGTCACATAAGTTGTTGATGTATGTAACAGGAATCATTAATACTGCAGTTGTATTATTACCCTTATTTCATCGTACAAGCATGTATGGAATATTTCCATGTGAGTGTATGTGTGACCTAATGATTTTAATCGCCAGTATGCTGATGAAAGGTTGTGTGAGGGTGTGAGATTGGGTCAGTCGAAAAGGAGACTAGACTATACGTCCCTTATTATTTACATACAAGCTTTCAGTGCTGTTTGGAGTTGTTCGGGTTGGACTGAGTGCCACCCAAAGGTGATGAAGTAGGGAGAAGGTTATGAGGTCACGGGACCGAATAGAATAATGGAGGCAGAAGTTTGAAGGCAGACTGGAGAACGGAAGTGGAAGGGTGAAGGACGTAGTTGAGGGACGGAAGGGGTACTGGAGTACAGTCAAGGAAAAGGAGATAATACAGATGAGCAAAGTAACAGGGACAGGTGAAAACACTCTCACACTGCATATCAGATGATGAAATTTTGGCAGATAAAAATAGGTCGACTGAGTGGAGAAACTGTGGAAAATTACTTGTGCTGTTTGAATATTTTGATCTTTTATTAAATTGTTATTCCTCACATTTTATTTTTTGTATACTATCCACCTTGACCACCAGCATTGCTGACTGGGGGCTCAGAGCTATATATCCATCTATTTAAAAATTTTGAATTGTACGTCCTCCTACAATATTAGCAAAAATACCCTCAGAGACAACGTTACACATTCATTTTTGATCAGTTAAAATGAGGGAGCATCAGCCTACCCACCAAAATGACAAATTCAGCTACACAACAGCGATGGGTAATGTATTGCTGTTATTAAAATCTTGTTTGGGAGGGTAAACTAATTTTAATTATGCAATACTTAACCATCACTATTGTTGAATGTTCACCTCGCACCTAGCTCTGATGTTCTGGTGTAATTGTTATCTATGAGAAAGATGATGGTTCTACGCTTTTCCTAGGCTAGTGCATTGCTGGATTGTGTCATACTGACAATTTCCACTCTTTGGGAGGAAGGTGGTTTTTCATATCTGAGAAACAGGTAAGGATAAAAAAACAAAATGTACTACTGAGCAAAATGGACAGATCTTGTTTTAGTATTAAAAGCAGAGCAAGGAATGGAGATCTGTCCAATACTTTAATGGTAGACTGTCTCCAAGTGCAACAGAAAATAGCCTAAACTGACTGTGGCAAGTTTGTTCTCCACAGCCTGTCTGATAACAGAAATGCTTCTAACCAGAGCTGTTTCAATGGGTGCATATGGTGAGGTCCTCTGGAAGAAACAGACTCTAAGATGTTATGGGCAGTATTTAGGACTAATGTAACACAAAAGACAATAGTTTCTCGGACTATGACTGAGTACTCAAGATGGGTGCTACCATCACCACCTCCCATGCCCCCTTCTCCAATTTCTATAGATCTCTAAGAAATACACTCAAAAGGGGGTAAAAACAATATGTTCAACATATGGTAGAGTGTAAATACTCCAAGATACAGCAAAGGTATGAACAAGAGATGCTTGAGGGTCTGGTTTGTATGAAATATATCTTGGCAGACTTGAGGCAAAAGGGCCCATAACACATTTAGTGAACTATTTTCAATTTAGTGGAAATGTTCAGGCCTCAGCCTGGATTCAGAATCATGGTTTAATTAGTGTGAATGAACATCAGCCTCCTTTTTCGATATGCCAGGCAGATAACAAGGACTGAGCCAAAAACCTGTTACTCTACACCATTCCAATATAAAAAAAATCCATATTGCCAGTTCCTGAACCCAATGCAACCACCATTCTATTCAAGTACAAGAGGGCAACACTATTATCCATAAGTAGTCTTACTTGGTAAATAAATATAAGGCTTTTATATATATTGTTGGCGAGAAAATAAAATATGTCACTTAACATAGTACCACACTTAAGCCACCCCTTGAGACATGCCATTCTCTTAACTTTTGAAAAAAAGGTTCATAACTGGGGATGCAAAGAGAATGATGTTATTGATCTTACTCCCCTAAACTTTTGGCATTCAAAATACCAGGAGACCTATTATGGTCTGAAATTTTGAACCCAATTTCCTGATTTACCTTCAGCACTGTTAAACACTTTCATTTCCTTGACCATATGAACTGTGCCTGAAAATGCACAATCCCCAAGTTGACATAACTGTGACAACTCTGCCACAAAATGTATCGAAGCTCCAGCAGGTTCATTTGCACCACTGCCCAGAAAAGGGCGTCTTCTAATTTGTCCCCCAGTGGTGCCAGCAATGTACCTTTGGCACCACTGGGGGACGAATTAGTTTCCTTGGTAGACGCTTGAACACTTGTCCTGTATACAAACAGTATAGTGGGCAGCCAGACATCGAAATTTGATGCTTGTTCATTGGTTACCTTGGATAGCATTTCTTTCAGGGTCCAACTGTCATGTTCTCTCTGCCCACTGGTTTGTGAACGGAATGCTGAGGAAATCCTGTGGTCTATATTCTATTCAACTGTTTGGTTATTTGTGAGCTTCTTCATGAACTCTTTTCCCTGATCAGTTATGACTGAGTCCATAGGACCAAGGTGACATATCATATTTAGCAGAATTTGTGTTACTTCATAAGCACTTTTGTTTGGGATATCTTCAGCCTCAGACCACTTGGAATAATGGTCTATGGCTGCAATAATATATTTGTTCCCATTATCTGTCATTGGAATAGGACCCATAAAATCAATTCCAACTCCACTTTGGATGGCACTGGTATAGAATTCTGAGATGGTGCTGCTTGTATTGGCGTTAGATTCACTTTACTGCATTGATAAAAGTCATGGACATATTTTATTACATCTTGTTTCACCCCTTCCATTTGTACCCTTCCTGGCATTTCTCATGTTTTGTCACGGCCTAGAGGTCATCCAGCATATTTGTCTGTTACAATAAAAATATGACAATTAAGTTTTACTTTGGAAGTACAAGAAAAGAATGCTTACAATTTATGATTATAAGTTATGTGTACTGAGCAGAGAAAGAGGGGAAAAAAACCAAAAAATATATATATATATATATATATACATATATATACAGTGGGACCCCGCTATAGCATGCTCCGTTGTAACACAAATCGTGTATGGATTCGAATATAAAACAATCGTGGCGTGGCTCCTAAAAATTTTTAATTTAACCAATTTCTTAGTTTTGTGCCAAAATAAACATCCGAATACGAGTTTCTGAACCAATTGCTGGGCCTTTTGAGAGCTTTGATCTTTGTTTATTGTTGAAAAATGACAGCTCATAAGTGTTAATCTTATTATTACTGATCCATGAGCAATGAAGCCATCAAGTCTACTTTGTGTTTGTCTTCAATGCATTCTGTATACAGTCGTTGCTCAAACAATATCCGACATATGTTCTCTAAACTGACTACACAACTAAGCAACAAACAATGCGGCGGTTGATAAAAGATTCTCACCTGAATTTATAGATCAATTAATTTAAGTACATTGCTCATCATCAAAGTCAATTGCCGAGCTAAACTTGTTCAAATTATGGGGCAACGATTTATAAAACATCAAAGAAACGAAAGCCGCCAACATGTGCGCGTGGCTTGGCGGTGTTGTTTTATGCAATCAGTTGACCAGTGAATAATGTTGTCCACTTCCTAATATCAGTTTTTAAAGTGAATTATAGAAGAGAACTTGTGAAAAAGATTGTTTGCGATGAAACCTCTGTCCAGGCGACACTACAAAGTTTAAATCTGAAAGAAGTAATGTACCTCGGCGGCAAATCTTGGGATGCCATTACGCCCAGATGCATTGAGAAATGCTGGGAAAAAGGACTTGGGGCAGCATTTACTATTACTCAGGGTAACAGCGGTGATGATGATGATAGTTTATTTGATGGATTTTCTGAGAATGATGTGTTCGAGGCTGAGAGGGCATTTGGGAAGCTGATGCAGTCACACGACCGTGTTAATGAATGGAGACGCAAGATACTGACTATGTTCGAATTCTTCAGTTAAAAAATACGATTGACTTTGCGAAGAGCAAACGTGACAGTGGTAGAAAGCAGCTGAAAATCACTGAGTTTTTCAAACAATAATAAAGTATTACAATTCACGGATGAGAAAATTTAGCAGTATAAAATATGTACAGACACCGTTTTTTAACCTTTGGATGTACTGTTCTGTCATTCGGTACGTAATATTTCCTATTTATTTTTCCATTGAATTCAGTCACATAATGATCTGTGACAAAATTATTGAATATTTTAAATCTGTGTACAGATATTTTCGATGGAAATACCTGTATTGTGGATTCAATGTATGTGATTTGATTCATGGGCGAGTACACGGTGTTGATGCTCTGTTCATGCTATTGATTAGATATGTATATATAAACTATACATGTGTATGTACCAATGCGTGGTTCTCTGAATAAAGAAATATATTATATATGCAATCTCTGTTATCACTGCAGGTGTTTTCTCATTTAATATACATTGATTTCAAATGGTAATTATGCCAATGAAGCACACGTTTCTGCACCCGTTTTCATTACCACCCCCACCCACCCCGCTAACCCTGCAAATTTGTTGGTCCTGTACATGGTTGCTTATAACACGGTTCAGTTCATAACACGGTCGGGTTCTATGGCTTCCAACTACCATGTTATAGCGGGGTCCCACTGTATATATATATATATATATATATATATATATATATATATATATATATATATATATATATATATATATGTGACAGCACTAAAGAGACAGATGGTGAAAATGGAGAGCAGGGAGAGAGAGCTGGAGAGAAAAAAGATAAAGATGAAGAGAGGGAGGAATAGGGATTGAGGAAGAGAAAGAAATAGAGGAAGAGAGATAAAGAGGGAGAGTGAGAGACAGAGAGGAAGAGATAATATAGATGAGAGCACCAGAGAGACAGATGGTGAAAACTGAGGGAGCAAGAGAGAGAGGGCAAGTGAAAGGAAAAGTCAGAGAGTAAGAGGGAGTGAGAGAGAGGAAAAACAAAACAGAATAAATGGAGGGGGGGGAGGGAGGTAGAAAGATAGAAGACAGAGGGAGAGAGAAGAATATTGGAAGAGAAGAAAAAAGACAAGAAGGCAAAGACAGAAAGGATGAGAGACAGAGAGCGAGGAAGACAGAGGGAAGGAAGCAAGAGGATGAGAGAAAAACAGAGGGAGACAGCAGGGAAGAGAGAGAATGGAGAGAGGAAGACAGAGAGAGAGGGGAAGAGAGAGAGAGAGAGGGCGAGATGACAAGAGATTGAAGACATCTGATGCCTTTAAATGCAATATATTCAGAATACACTCTATTATGCATAATAGCAAATAATTTATCTTGATAGAGCATGTAAATATCAATATATTAATTAGCTTAGCAAGAAGTATTACATTGTTGTTTGCTTTCAGGAAAATAGACCTAGGCTGTACATTTTATCTGAATAATATGAATACAAATTTTTTAATGTACTACTTACCAGAATGAATGCTTGCAAGGATTGTTGATACTTTATTTCTTCTAAGAACATGGCAGTTGTCTTTTTTAAGTACATCATTGCTTGCAGTAAATTCTTTTGACTTTTAGCCTTAATACAAATGCTGTGCTTTTCACTCTTTCTCTAGTTGAGATCTTTGACAGCTGCCACTGATTTGCTGGGTAGGTGCCATCACTAACATATGATACTATGTCAATGTATGACTTGTCATCCATGATTGTGAGTTAAGTAGTAATAATATAAAGGATATTCAAATTTATTTATACAAAGATTTTATGCCACTAGATGCTCTTATAAATGGGATTAAAGAAAAATTTCCTGTAGGGAATACATGAAATTACATGTGATAATTACTATGTACACTAAATATGACATTTCTGGTGGAATCTGCAAGATACAAGTTCAATTTCTGTATTTGTATTTCAAATGACACTACCCTTCCCTAATCCCTTGAACATCCAAAATATCAGAACAATAACATTCCTCTGTAATCATCAAACAAGTTACACTTTCCTTAAATATAAATACAATAAGGATCACCTAGAATACTTTAGAAAAATTGGTTGCAAACTTCTTATTGTTTTCTGCTTAATTAGCAATTTCAATAAAATAAAATTATTTAACTTGACACATGATAATAAAAAATGATAAACTGGGACAATCATATTTCTTTTAAGTGAGAACTAAAAATAATTATATTTTCTCATTTTTTATTCTAACTATGTATAAAATCCAAACAAAGTAATAAAAACATATAAACCCCTTGCAAACATTCATTCTGTAATTAGTACAGTACATTGAAATATTAGTATTCATAGTATAATATTAATGCAAAATTCTAAGTCATTCAGATAAAATGTACAGCCTAGGTCTGTTACCCTGAAAGCAAAAACAATTTAACACTTCTTGCAAAGCTAATTAATATACATGTATTGATATTTCCATCCTCTATCAAGATCAGTCATCCATCATTTCAGGGTGTGATTATATATAACAAGAAGAATTGCATGGCACTTGGTTAATTAACTGATCCAGTCTGTAATTAAACATATAGGGATTCTTCCTTATTAGAGTGTATGCTTGAATCTATTTGCATTTAAAGATTTAAGCTGTCTTCAAACCCTGTCATCTCTGTCTTCCTCCCTCTCTCTTCCTGTTTCTCTCTCTCTCTCCCCTAATGTTCTCTTTCCCTCTATTTGTCTCTGCTGTCTTCTTGTCTTCCTCACTCTTCCTATCTTTTTTACTCTCTCTTCCCATCTTTTATTCTCTCCTCCATCTCGCATCCCCTCTGTCTTCCTCTCTCTCCTCCTCCCTGTCATCCTCTCTTCCTCTCCCTATCTTCCTTTATGACTTCTTCTCTTTCTTCCTGTCTTCCTCTCCTGCTTTGTCTTCTTTTCATCTCTCTTCCAAACTCATCTTTTTTTTTGTCATCAACCCTCTCTCTCTTCATTTGTCCTCTCTCTCTTCCTCTCACTCTTTCCCATCTTCCTTTCTCTTGTCCTCCTGTCTTCCTCTTTCTCCCTTAATCTCAGTCTTTCTCTCTCTTACTCTCTAACTTTCCTTTCACTTACCCCCCCCTTCACTCCATTTTCACCACCTATCTTGTGCTCTGATATATATACTCTCTTCCTCTATTTCTTTCTCTTCCTCGATTCCTCTCTCTCGTCATCTCTATCTCTCTTTCTTCTCTCTAGCTCTTCCTCTTAATCGTACTCTCTCTTCATAATTTTTGCTCTCTCTTGTCCCCTCCCACCCTTTCTTGCTCCCTCCATTTTCACCATCTGTCTCTCTAGTACTCTCATATAAACTCATTTATGAGAAATGCCAGAAAGAGTATTAATGGAAGGTGATGAAACAAGATGTAGTAAAATATGTCTGTGACTGCAATAAAGACAGTTGCGATAAATGTAGTAGAGTGAATCTTGGGCCAGTACAAGCAGCACCTCCTCTAAATCCTATACCAGTGCCATCCAAGTGTGGAGTTTAGTTGGAAATTATATTATCAGTCCTCTTCCAATGACAGATAATGGGAACAAATATACTGATGCAGCCACAGATCAGTTTTCCAAGTGGTCTGCCAGGCTGAAGGTATCCCAAAAATGTATGGTTCTTTTTTGGGGGGGAGGGGTAAAACTAATTTCAATTATGCAATACTTACCTGCCGCTATTGCATAACTAACAGATTTTGTGTGGAAAATTTACTATCCATTCAATGAGAATACGTCCTAACACAGAGTGGAGAAAAAGTCAGAATAACCTTATGCACTTCACTCTCTTATTTTGCACATCACTCTATGTGTCACATGGTTATATGCAGAAGGTAGATATTATGTCATCTTTTCACACATGTCAATTATGCAAGACATCAGAGCAAGGTGGGAGGAGGGCATTCCACAATAGCTGCAGGTAAGTACTGCATAATTCAAATTACTTTTACCCCCCCCCAAAAAAAACCTACCATGTAATAGCAGCAATTACTTATTCTGCCACTACTGCATAGCTGAGTTTGTCAGCTAGGTGTGTAGGCTGATGCTCTAGTCGAACTGATCAAAAACAGAAAAACTGAGTTGCACTAATCAGAGGGATAGTTCCATCTACAGAAGGTTGATGTCTCTCTAAGCCCCATATTGTGTCATAACAATGGGCTCCAGACAGAAACACAAATATTTTGCAGTGCCCTACCTCCCTCATGGGAGGAAGTAACCTGCTGTTGTGGTGTGGTCATCAACCTCCCTAATGAGAGGGTGCAACCTGTAGTTGCAGTGCTCCACCTCCATAATGGGAGGGTCCAACCCACTGTTATAATGTTCTACCTCCCAAAAAGAAGAGTGCAACCTGCTGTTGCCATTTACAACCTATCTAATAGAAGGGTGCAACCCGCTAGAAGCCAGAGGCAGCCAGTGTCAATAGACAAGGCATAAATCTCGCTTCTTTGTCTTGCAGAAGCCAGAGCAAGTAGTGAGAGCCAGGAGTAGATCTACCCAAACCAGACGAACCTGAACAAAGTTTTAGTTGTGAGGATGTTCATTCCCACATAAGCAGAGACTTCTGATGGACAAGTTCTGACTTACAGGTTGGGTAAGAGACCAAGAGCAGAATAGACCCTGAAGGGACTACTTCAACACTGTTGATCAACCAGGCATCGAAAACTGGAGAATTGATGTTCCCTGTATTCTGAGGTAGGCTGCTACCACTCCCATGACCCAAATGAAGACTCTGAGTGCAGAAGACAGATTGAAAACTTCCTGGTCTAGGCAAAAACGAGATTATTTGCGGTGTGGAGGAAAGGAAGGGATGTGCAAACAGGCGTTGGGGGTTCGACTGGGCTTGTGCCTGCTTGAAAAATTGCAAACGGCACTGGTGTCCAAAGAGGGACGTTTATAGGCCACTTTGGGGAATGTACCCAGAGGCTGGAAGAAGATAAAGGGGGTCTCAACACTGGGGGAGGAACAGACCATTCTCTACACTGCTGACCAACACTGGTCTTGTGAATACCTCTGTGACATTTCCTCCATCATGGATGAATGGGAGAAGTAAGAGGTCTGGTTGAGCTGGTACCCTGGAGAGCTTTCCCAAAATGGAAAGGATCCTTATGGACTGTGAGCCCAGTGGTTGGGGGGCACAAGTTGGGGGGTAACAGTAAACCTTGTTTGCCACATTATCAAAGGACCAGACCTCCTCTTCCTCATCCATGTGAGATGAAGAGATGTGCCTGAGAGAAGGTTTCATTGCCATAGCTTCTGTCTAGAACTCGTTGGAGGCAATGAGGAGAGTGAATCATCATCATCCTAGTCAAAGACACTCCAAGTTGGAGAGTGGCTGGGCATCACCTTATGCCTTAATGGAAGGAGTATAGAAGCACTCTGTACCACGGTCCCTGGTTCATCAAGAGTTAGAGGGGAATCAAGAATGTCTGTCCACCCTAGATGATGTATCACCTTAAGCCTTCCAAACGGAAGCCACCTGGTGATGAGGTGATGGCAGGACACGAGCTGTAGCATCACTTCAACTTTGATGGCAAGGTCCACTAGCCCATGGGTGCATAATGGACCAAGGGACCTGAGGTGGAAGGCCCCACATCCCATAAGGTATAATTGGGAACCAGGAACTCTGCTGAAGTCCCAGTCCCTAGCATAAGTCCTGTTTATAGATTGCAAATCCAGCTCAGGATGGGATGTTAAAGGGGGGCAAAGGGGGAAGCTTGGTAGTTGTCCTGTCCACGTACAGAGAGACTGATGAGTGAGTGATAGAGAAGACCTCATCTTCGACTGATTTGTCACTGTGTGCATCATGCGTACAATGTCTTGCCTCCTGAACAGAAGGGGGCAACTCGTTGCCAGAAGCATGATATATATTGTGGTACTCTACTTCTGATGGGAGGGAGCAACCCACTGATGGAGTGCTCAACCTCCCTAAAGAAAGGGTGCAACTATACTGTTACGATGCTCCACTTCTTTCAAGTGAGTGTGCAACCTGTTATCACTGTGCTCTACCTCCCTGACGGGAGGATGCAACCTGCTATTGTGTTGTTCTACCTCCCTAAAGTGGGGGGGGACACAACCCACTGTCGCTGTGCTTGACCTCCCTAATAGAAAGGCACAACTGCTAATACAGTGAACTACCTCCCCAACAGGAGGGAGCAATCCACAACCTAAGACATGCATGCTGCTAGAGAAATGAGAAATGTTCATTGTCTCCATACATGGGGAAGCCGGTCAACTTCTCAAATGTCTAGACCATCCTTCAGGATGGGCTTCACTGGCCACCAAATATGTTTGTCCCAACATGGGAGATCTGGAAGAGATTCTTTTTCGGAAAATTCTGAACAAAATGGGGAGGGAAGGTTCCCCCAGCCTCAATATTAAACCAAATTTGCAAGAAGTGCAATGACTTTTTTGTATGCATTTTAAGCACTTAATTAATATGCAATCTGTACAAGTATCCCAAAAGCCCTTCGATGACCACAATGCCCCACCAACTGTTCTAACATTATCCTGTAATAAAGAAATGATGCTGCCACAAAACTCGCCTGGTTGTATGCAGTGTTGTACCGCATACACCCCTGTGTGTGCACTATGAACACTGTATGATGTTGCCATGAAACTCGCCTGGTTATATGCAATGCTGTACAGCTGTAGATGCACTAAAAACACTGTATACATAAAGTAGAGCTGCCCTCGAGAAAAATTACCTGTAGTTTTCCAATTGAAAAACAAGATAATTCACCTGTGAACTTGTTTATTAAAGCAACATTCAAATACATATATAATGTGAAAGAGTAGTGTGGGCAAACAATAATACAATAATTTGAAGACAGAGAAAAGATGTCTGCAATATTAGGCTGAGCATATTGTTATTTTCATTATAACACCCATACCACAGTGTTTTATATATGCAAGGAAAAGTGTTCTCAACAAGAGGCAGGGCCTGTTGTTATTTTCCTTAGAACACAAAGACTTACCTGTGCCACAATGATTTGTATGTATGTAAGGAACGTGTGTCCCCTGAAGAGATGGAACACAAGGTAGCCCCTGACGCCCTAAAAAAGAACTACAGTGGGACCCCACTATAGCACGCTCCGTTATAACACGAATTCGGATATAACACGGTCGTGGCATGGCTCCCGAAATTTCATTTACCTTATTACCTTGTAAAAAAAAAAAAATTCTTATAAGTACGAAAAATAAAATATGTAAAAAGTTTTATTATCATTTTGGAGAAGAGATTGCATATAAATTCAAATATAAGACGATTTTGGCATGGTTCCTGAAAGATCATATACATGTATTATTCTCGTACACGGAAAACATTTCTTCTTTGGGGAGGTAATCGCATATGGATTCGAATATAAAACAATCGCGGCGTGGCTCTTAAAATTTTTTAATTTAACCAATTTCTTACAGTTTCGTGCCAAAATAAACATCAGAAATATGAGTTTCTGAACCAATGGCTGGGCCTTTTGAGAGCTTTGATCTTTGTTTATTGTTGAAAAATGACAGCTCATAAGTGTTAATCTTATTATTAATGATCCATGAGCAATGAAGCCATCAAGTCTACTTTGTGTTTGTCTTCAATGCATTCTGTATACAGTCGTTGCTCAAACAATATCCGACATATGTTCTCTAAACTGATTACACAACTAAGCAACAAACAATGCGGCGGTTGATAAAAGATTCTCACCTGAATTTATAAATTAATTTAAGTACATTGCTCATCATCAAAGTCAATTGCCGAGCTAAACTTGTTCAAATTATGGAGCAACGATTTATAAAACATCAAAGAAATGAAAGCCGCTTGGCGGTCTTGTTTTATGCAATCAGCTGACCAGTGAATCATGTTGTCCACTTCCTAATATCAGTTTTTAAAGTGAATTATAGCAAAGAACTTGTGAAAAAGATTGTTTGTGATGAAACCTCCGTCCAGGTGACACTACAAAGTTTAAATCTGAAAGAAGTAATGTACCTCGGCGGCAAATCTTGGGATACCATTACGCCCAGATGCATTGAGAAATGCTGGGAAAAAGGACTTGGGGCAGCATTTACTATTACTCAGGATAACAGCGGTGATGATGATGATAGTTTATTTGATGGATTTTCTGAGAATGATGTGTTCGAGGCTGAGAGGGCATTTGGGAAGCTGATGCAGTCACACGACCGTGTTAATGAATGAATGAATGGAGACGCAAGATATTGACTATGTTCGAATTCTTCAGTTAAGAAATACGATTGACTTTGCGAAAAGCAAACGTGACAATAGTAGAAAGCAGCTGAAAATCAGAGTTTTTCAAACAATAATAAAGTATTACAATTCACGGATGAGAAAATTTAGCAGTATAAAATTTATACAGACACTGTTTTTTAACCTTCAGACGTACTGTTCCATCATTCGGTACGTAATATTTCCTATTTATTTTTCCATTGAATTCAGTCACATAATGATCTGTGACAAAATTATTGAATATTTTAAATCTGTGTACAGATATTTTCAATGGAAATTTTTGTATTGTGGATTCAATGTATGTGATTCGATTCACGGGCGAGTACACGGTGTTGATGCTCTGTTCATGATATAGATTAGATATGTAAACTATACACGTGTATGTACCAATGCGTGGTTCTCTGAATAAAGAAATATATTATATATGCAATCTCTGTTATCACTGCAGGTGTTTTCTCATTTAATATACATTGATTTCAAATGGTAATTATGCCAATGAAGCACACGTTTCTGCACCCGTTTTCATTACCACCCCCACCCACCCCGCTAACCCTGCAAATTTGTTGGTCCTGTACATGGTTGCTTATAACACGGTTCGGTTCATAACACGGTCGGGTTCTATGGCTCCCAACTACTGTGTTATAGCGGGGTCCCACTGTACATTCTAAAGGGGAAAAGGCTATGATATGGTTTTCTTAGAAAATGGTACAGTTTTAACACTGGGACTAATTAAAAACTGCAAAAGACTGCTGTATGCAGTAGTTGCTTCAGATGTAATTTCTCTGGTGAAGGTTTTGGCAGATGCCTACACAGTATGGCATCTGTGGAAAAGATTACGTAATATCTACTTTCTGCATAAAACCATGTGACATACAGAGTGGTGTGCAAAATAAGAGAGTGGAGTGCAAAAGGTCATTCTGACTCCGCTCTGGGGGAGGATGTATTCACATCGAATGGACGGCAAGTTTTCTGCACGAAGAAAGGTCAGCTAGTGGCAGGACAAGTAATTGCTGCTATTAACTCTTTACCATCTGCAAGTACTTACTGCCCTGCCTACTAAGCCTGATAAGCAGCCTGCCTTCTAGCTGCTGTTTGTAGGCTGAACACCAGAGCATCATAATGGCTGCCTGAGTGACAGCTTCCTGAGTTAGTGCACATGCTGTCTATATCAATCTTGTCCCATGCAAACTATGTAATTTAATGAAAACGAATATTTTAAACACTTACCAAAGTTTGTGCCACTCATTGCCACCACCAAGTAAATATAATCCTCAGAAATCAATGTTTATATTCACATATTCATAATAAAAAATATACCTCAAGATATCTGTGTGTTTATAATGTATATTAGACTACTTTTCTCACCACTATTTTACACAACTGGAATATTTCTTTGAGAAAAAACTGAAAAAAGAAATCTCCCTTGCATTTTCATCTAAATTAAATGTTGGCCCTGAATCTGCTGTAAGGTCGTCCACATGTAACAGTCCCACGTGCTCCGACCAGAAAAAAATGGTCGTGCGTGTTATCCATAGATTCAGATAAATCTGAAATGTCAGGTGTTGAAACAGGACTTATACTAATGTCTGATCCTTCATCTTTAATTGGATCATTAAAGGCAATGGCATCAATTTCAAATCCTTCAAAACTTTCGTTGGACTCATTCTCGGAATACATGAATGTTGCCATTTTGTTCTTTGACAACTGACCTCATTTTCAAAGGAAATTCCCACTTATATGCTGTAAAACTACGAACAGAACACTTTCATCATTTTATGTAAGGACTATTATCATTGGCTATATATTGTTACAAAGACCGGACATTTGCAGTTTTATCCAGTGCGAAGCTTTAATGCGAAACGTTTATATGTGTCTCTGGGATTTCCCAGCCCTTGGCTAGAAACGCATGTATGAGCCAGCCGGGACAGAGAGAGTATTATTAGCAACTTGTATATGCATCTCTGGGATTACAAGGCTATTTTTAGCGTTATATATACGCATTAGCCGAAGGTAAAGAGTTAAAGTGCTGACGAAGTGACAAATTTCCTACTTAATATTACATGTCGCCTTGGTCTTATGGACTATATCATAACTGGTCAATGAAAGGAGTTCACAAAGAAGCTCACAAGTAACCTTGTGAGTAGGATATAGATCACATGATTTCATCTGCATGCCATCCACAAACCAATGTGCAGAGATAACGTAACAATAGGACCCTGAAAGAAATACTATCCAAGGTAACATGATCAAGCAACAAATTGGGATGTCTGGCTGTCCAGCGCCCTGTTTGCATACAAACATCTACCAAGGTCAGACTTTTTGAGATTATGTATGGTAGGAAGGTTGATATCATTTCTGCACCTAGCCAAAGCATAGATTGCAAATAGTTCCCTCGTGATGTGTTGACAAACATTAACAAACACAGAGTTTCTAGGTCAAAGTGTAACAGAAAACACTAGAAATGCACAGATCTGCCACAAGTGAAATTTCAATAAAAGAAATAAATCATTTGAAACCTTTCAAAAGGAAGCTATTGTTTTTATGAAGAATGCCAATAAAATAAGTAGATTTAGCTGCAAACTGGCACCACAGTGGGTGGGCCCTCATGAGAAAAAGATGTTCTCACAAAGGGCAGGGTAAAATTGCAAAATGAACATAGTGGCAAGCTGCAACATCTATCATTGTAGCCATTTGAAACTTTATACAAGGAGACCACCTATTACAAAACCACCACCACCAAAGATGCCACAAATTCCAAGAAAACTGAAAGAACTAATTAAAAGGCATGATAAAACAACATCAGACTTCAACTCCTTTAAATATTAGCAATAAAAGTATGGTAATCCACCCAAAGTTTTTAAAAGACAAATGATTAAACAATTGAAAAGACTCTCAACAAGACTTCCAAAAGAGGCCTCAGGTACACAAGGAAAACAAAATCATTCATAATATCAGAAAAAATCTGTCTTGAATCCACCTTCAGAATACAATGCGAAATACACAGTTGCAGGAAAATGCAAACCACCTTTATGAAGTGACCAAAGTATAATATACATAAGACATCCTCAGCTCCAAAAAATTTGCAAACTGTACAAGGTGATGGTAATTGTATAAGCTTTGCAATTTTAGGAAGTGAAGAGAGCTACAAAATTTGCTGTAATAGTACTGTCAGGTATATGCACTCAACAAAGGCTACCAAAAAGCTTAGCAACTACCTCAACAACAATGTAAATAAATATTTACAGCACAGTAATAAATACACTGGAGTCAAATACCATGTGGGCAACTGATGCCAAGATTATGGGTGCAGCATCACTGTTATCCACAGACATTTATTTGTATAGTAATAGTGAATCAAATTTCAAAGTAGATGAACAGTATGATTGTTTGAGGTACCTGGCATCATTTTCCTTGGACACTTTCGCTCAGTCTGGAATTTATTTACAAAACCTTCCAAATAACCATTTTAATGTAGTGTTAGGTTGCTAAGAAGAAGCATGAACATTAATTAAAAATTGTGTTTTATGCAGTGTAAGTGATTTTTGAAAGGCTATTAGTCTGAAATTGTAATCTGTATTAATGTAAAGACTCATGTGAAATAAACCCAATGTGAGACTTTGTTAAGTGAACCGTTACATGTATTATATTTCACATGTGGACCTTAAGCAGATTTATCCAGTGCGAAGCTTTAATGCAAAATGTTTATATGTGTCTCTGGGATTTCCCAACCCTTGGCCAGAAAGGTACAAGTGCAGTCTGCCTAGGGAAAGCATGTCCACTGTGGAGTTCAAGGTCTACAGCAGAGAGAGAGAGAGAGAAGGAGAGAGAAAAAATGATGAACTGACAATACTGTCTTTAATTAATTAAAAGAAACCAATTGGTTGTAGTGAGGAAAGTATCAGCTAGGTGACTCTGTTCTCCCCCCCCACCACCATTTCTTATGTGACCCATTATATGTATAATATTTCATTTGTAGGCCTTAAGAGTATTATCAAAGAGTCCATTAATAAGAGAAACTAACTGGTTGGGGGGGGAGAAGAAATAACTAGAGGGGAAACTAATTGGTTGTGGGTCGGGATCAAAGAAATAACTGGAGGAGAAAAAAATTGGCTATTACACTGTGAAGATTTCCTTTCCTTGAGAGACTTTATGCCAAAATATTACTTTGCTGGGAATGCGGTAAACTAGCAGGGTAATTCCTTTCAAAGCTGCCCAGTGGAGAAGGTTCCAAACCTTCATGCAGAGAGAAAGTGCATGAGTGCCACCATGTTGTTGGAAGACACCATCATGCAGCAACATCTTATTTGGTGGACATAGCCATAAAAGGCTAAGAACTACCCCATTCTCCAAATCATTGATATGGAAGATACCATGAACCCTGAAGAATTAGTCCTTTCAGCTTAACCCTTTACCTCATATAAGAACCTTTTGACGTCTCTACATGATTCGCATACAGGGCCTTTTGACTACTCTACCTGATTCGCATACAGCGCCTTTTGACGCCTCTACACCATCTGCATGTAGCGCCTTTGGACATCTACTGTAAACATCTGCCATTTTGAGCGGGTTTTCGTAGCGCCATCTTCGGGGAAAACCCCCTATTAGATACTACATTCACTGGTGTGAATGACCATTACGTCAGATCATGTGGTCGCTGTTTATGCTCAGATCAAAATCTGCTATTTAAAGTAACTGAGTCATATTCTCCACGCTCCAAAATGGAGGTCACGGATTTTGTTCAGCTACTTACTTGAGTTTTCATGATTTGAATCACAACTATGAAAGCTTCAATAACTTAGGTAAAGGCTCTGATATTGATGTAGGCAGCAATTAGTTTTTATAAATTATTAAATTCAGATGATTTAGTGATGTAGACGCAGACAAAGAACTTGTAAATTTCGAATATGAGAAATCGCAGCTACGGTTGGTCACGCGGCTTCACTGACTTGACGGTAAACAAGTTCTCTCAAGATTTTAAAGCACATAAAAAATTCTTCCGTGAAAAATAAATATACAGCTATAACAATCAGATTTTACTCTTAAACCTTTCCGTACATAATATATGTGCACCAAATATGTAAAATGGTTAAAATTGCTGTTAAACGTAACATATACTACGCTGCTTAAAACAGTTAACAAGCAGGCCTATGCGTATAGACTCAAATATGTAACAGGTGTTCTATTTATAGTGCACTGCACTTGGGAACTTTACTGCATGTTTATATAAGGGCTAAAAAGCCATACACTCTATGAGGTAAAGGGTTAAGACAAGCACCCCACCATGAATATGGCACAGCTGTGAACAAGTATGAGTAGGGTTTTGGGGGCAGGAAGGAGCTTGGGGCAATGCATGGGATCTCCAACCAGAACCTGTCCCGATTTGTCCAATAAATCAGATGGAAATCCCAACCTAGAGAAATCATTGCATTCAAAAGGTCCCTGTGTAGTTCCACACTGCCAAATGGAGAAAATGGAGAGGATACAAGTGCAGTCTGCCTAGGGAAAGCATGTCCACTGTGGAGTTCAAGGTCTACAGCAGAGAGAGAGAGAGAGAAGGAGAGAGAAAAAATGATGAACTGACAATACTGTCTTTATTTTCAGCATCTCCTACACAGTAAGGATATTTTCTACTCTGTCCAGAAGGACACAGATTAATCCTCTGTTTATGAGTAAATTTATCCCCATGTAGACACAATCTTGTGGAGTGAGCTCCAATTTCTCTAGGTTTGGCAGAAGGCCCCATCTGGTAACTAGGAGCAAACAGCAAGATAGATCCATTGTGAGTCAACCAATCATCAAATATTGGATGATGGGAATACATAGTGACCTGAAATTGGCTGCAACTACTCCCATGACCTTGGTAAAAGCTCTGGGCATAGAGGCAACACTGATTGGCAAAATCTCAAAATCAGAAGTCCTCCCCATCCAAGCAAAACTGGAGGTATTTTTGTGTGGCTCAAAGATAGGGATGTGAAGGTTATCCTGAAGATCAATGGAGACTACCCAATTGCCTGATCTTATGTCATTCCTTACTAAAGCTGTTTAGGTAGGAAAGGTCGATAATTAGACAGGGCTTTCCCCCCTTTCTTGGGAACCTGCAAAATCTGGCAGTAGAGGGCTGGAAATCGGTAATTTAACACCCTTTCTACTGTACCCTTCTGTACAAAGGAATTAACCTCTTCCTTCAAGTGACCCAGCCATCAACTGGTATGCTAGACCAAGCCTCTGAATAGAGATTTAGACTGGCACCAATAGGAACCAACAGAAGAGGTACACACGGCTGGAGACAGAGGGAGTCTCTATCCTTAGAGCTGTCCACCCTTGTCTTAAAAAAGAGGGAAGGGCCTGCAAATTTCCTGGGCCTTTGTGGTGTGCCCTTGATGAGCCCAACTGCTGATAGAAACCTATGTAATGGGGTTGTTGCCTTGATTGTAGCTGTGCAGTTTTAAACAATTTAATAGATGGACTGTGAGGGTGGTCAAGATGGTTTCATTTCTTGGCTGGTTTCAAAGAGCCATGATACAAAGGACTGGTGTTGTTGGTCTCTCAAATACTGAGTAGCCACCGAGAGGGTCAACCCTCTGAAGAGAGTTTCTGCCACCAAGAGGGTAGTCCTAAGAAGCTTCTTATTCTGCTCTAACATGACTTTGTAAGTATCCAGAGCAACATCCTGCAGATGTGGAGAAACTCCACTAACAAGGTCATGGACAAGGACAATGAATGTCCAATAGCTTTTGCCACTACTTTCAACAAATGCCATTGGTGACAGAGATTCCTCTTTCTGCAGATTGAACAAGGCTGCTGAAAGGAGGTCAACATGCATGGTCATGATTATTAATTATCTAGCCTAATGCTCTTAAAATTCCAGAGTTTTCACTGGAAGGCAAGACCAGGTCCCTGTAGAAATGCCCATTAGAAACATTTCAGCATCCAAAATAGGTGGTTTAGTAGGCCAAGAAGGGTTGCTAAACCTTTGACAAAGCTCCTTAATCATAACCAAGAGAGGAAACAACATAGGTCAAACTTGAAAAAGTTAAGATTCACAAGAACCTGAAGGTTTGGGACGCAGGTCACACATTAAGAGGTAGTTAATATCAACAGCAGCTCTCCTCCTCCTCTGCTGCCTTTACCAATGGGTGTGATGGGGCAGGAGACCCGAAGGGAGAGGGTACTACATTGGCCTGTTAAGTATCTGGCCTGGAAGTAGGACTAGGTACCCAATGACTCCATGTTGCGGCAGAGACATGGGGAGAAGAGAAACTTGAACTGGTAACTCCTTCCATGGAGCTAAAAGACTGTTCTTAGCAGTGGACTATGCCGGTAGGTGAGATTGACTCTCCACCACCTAATGCTTGTTTTTGACCAAACTTTTAAGATTAAATAGGTCCATGACACATAGTAAGGTCAAGATGTCCATAGCTGCATCTAGAGAAAGGGCCAATTGCTTACCTGTGGTGGAAGACTGCACACCACATAGCGATTTAGAGGAATAATATGGAACAGGAGTGATGCCAATCCAATCTCCCTCCCTAATCAGGCATCTGTAAGCCAATTCCAGTCGCCTGAGGTTTGCAACAGCAGTCTGGAGGGGGGGGGGTACCTGGCCCAATAACTATCTGACAATGACCAGTGACCAGGAAAAGACAGAGATCATCCCTTACAGGGTGGCTTGAGCCTGTTGCCAACAATAGGTCCCAGGGACTGAAAGTTTTGCTCCCCCCTTATCAGAGACATGACTCACTCCCTGTCCTCATGGAATGGGGAGGTTGCTGCTCCTCCCTAATGAGAGGGTGTGATTAACTCTCTACTAATTAAAACCTCCACTGTGAGGGAACTCATTAACCTCAAGAGTCTCCAAAGAGACTTTAGTAATCTTTCTCCATCAACTGAGGGACTCAGAGAACAAGAACCCCAAAATTTCTGAAGAAGACGAGGAAGGAACCTATGCTTGGCTTGATCTCAGACTTCATTCAACCATAAGCTGCAAAAGGGAGAACCATCTGTCCTCTTGGAGCCTGTACAAGATTGTCAAGTGGGGTTGATGTCCCAGGAGGAAATCCTGTGATCTACGATACAAAAAATCCTCTATGCAACTAAAAATAAACATTTGGTAATGCATGAACTAAATATATGCTATTAAGATAATGTAATATGGGTTCAAAGTAGACAGAAAACAAGTTGCATGGTTATACGACATTGCTGACTTGCAAACTATGAAAATTTGTCATTTTCATGGCACAATGAGCGAAAAAGGATGAACAGTTCTTTCTTCTTGACAGCAAACATCAAATTGCCTTAAAAAATTGCTTCCTTGCATGAAATATTAAATGCAGCAATGATCAAAAAGAATCAGCTATGCAATAGCAACAGGTGTGATATTGCTGATATTAAAATTTCATTAAGACAGTGCAAAAAGTTAGATTTATACTAAAAAATTCAATGTCAACCTTAAATGATGTTTAAACATTTTAGTTTTCAAATAACAGTGGTTGAAACAGCTAAGGCACAAAAGAATGATATAATTTAAACTCATGGCTTCACCACCCATTAAAATATCACAATTTTTTACCATCTGATGAAATCTATCCAGTATTAACAAAGGAAAATAAAACATTCTTTTAGCTTGACCAGATTATATCAAATGCAGTAATCAAAAACACATGTATTAGCTATTTTCTTCCCTCAGTATTATTTTAAATACTGTTTCAGCTTTCTGGTGCTAACTTCAGTCCATTTTATCATTTGGGTTTTCCCAATCAGCTGAAATTTGATACAAAGGCTATCTGTCTATAAAGGCCACTTTTGGCCAGTCCCAGGCTTAACAACTACAGATTTGACTGTATAGATATTTTTAAAAAGTAGAGTACAATACATGGATACATTTGATTTGAAAGCTCAATGGCAAGAGACAAGAAATCTGTCACTTGTTTATAAGATTACTTTCAAGCAAAAGTATAGAAATTTGCCAGATATTTGGCACATTTATCATACTTACCAGTAGAGCTGGGTGTGACAAAAAAGATTTTTAGCATATTATACCCTGGTATTTCTGAATGTACCATGATACATAATATATACCCCAATTATATTATCGAACAACAATTTGTTGTTCTGGGGCAGAAGCCCGACACTATTTTGTTTAATTTCCATCTGACAACAGCTGGAAAAATATCTAGCTCTGATTCACAGCAAAAAAACACCATATTAGATTCAGGATATTATTTGGAAAAAATATCCATTATCTTGAGATAAAACAAAAGAAAATAATTCAGCTCCCCCAAAAATTCACAACTCTCCCCCCCAAAATTAAATGGTTATTACCTTGTAAGCAGATAATTTTGCTACATGTTAACTGGTGTATATGCGGCACTTAAAAGGTTATAAAAGGTCAAGTGGGATGATTATGCTTACACTACGGCTGATATTGTGAAAGACACTGTACTGACATTAGAGAGCCTACTGATAAAAATAGAAAGTTTAGTTAGTTCAGCCCACAATTTTCAAGCTACACTACTGGTATAATGGACAGGGAAATTTTATGTGGATGCTAACACCCGAGCAAAATATTTATCAAAGACGGCCAAGAAAATATTTAGTGGACTGGAGAAATTACATAACATTCAGACAGAAAACAAGTGCGCTCCTGAAAATCATAGTGTAATTTGTTGTCTTAAAGTAATACATATACTTAACACATTCACATACACTAGGAAATAACTAAAATATGAAATGTATATTTTATATATCTTTATTTTTTATATCTTGATGTTTTCTTTAATCTGATATTTTTGCACGAGTTGGATTTGTCCCAAATATGTTTCACAACATTCCACTTTGGCGTAAGTGACATGGGTCAAACATATGATAATAAGATCAATGTAATGATAGTAATATCCACCATTAATTTGTAACAGATACTACCATTATGTAAGAAGAATATTCTTTAAATTATTTTGTCATGAATATTGAAAAGATGCTATTAATATCATTCAACTCAACAAATTCATTGGGAATTTCCATACATTCCTTATTGACGAAAAATACTGACATGCTCATACAGTGAGAAAGTACCATGGTATAAACCACCAGAAAAAATTACCATGGTAAACTGGTATACTGGTAATACCACGCAGCTCTACTTACCAGTGTCTAGCCTACAAGAAGCATAGACCCAAACCTGCCAGGGCATATGAGTCTCCTATGTTTGCATGCGTTCTTAAATGGAACAAACAGCACAGACCCTGATCCACCAGCACATTAGGCAATGGCAGAGTCCGTGTCTACACTAGTTACAGTTCAATGCAAATTATAATGGAGTAAATATGGAACAAGTTTGAAACGAAAGCAATTTTACCAATGAATATTTCCCAGAGAACACAACAGAAACTGTACATATCACTGAGAGGTGTTGGTGGCAAGTTATGGATTATTTCTGGAGCCATCCAGCTGATTCTAGCTTGAGGGGTTGAGGCCACTGTGCTTTTTTTCCCCATCTCACACTTGGACCTGAGGAAGGTAAATGAATGCTTCATCAGACAGCAAACTGACAATTACAAAGATATCCAATTTTAGAGTAAAATGTTTCTTCAATAACACTTAACCCAATCATAATACAGTAGAAGTACAAAAACTACCTTACAAATCCAGCAAGATATAAAACAAAAATATAATCAATTATTACATGGCCCACCACTATAAAGCTTTAAATAGTCTCCAGTAGCCATTGTGAATTTTAATTATCATGCAGATAATAAGCTGACTAAAGATATCGTAAGAATGAAAAGTTGTCCCCTTGTAGCTCTTTTTGCAATTTTCTCTTCACATTTTCACTTTTAGTCTGCACTCTATAGCCATTCATGTGCTGACATACTGTTAAAACAAGCAAGCAAGCAACTTACCTATGTGACAGGGCATAAAAGACATAAAACTATAAAGAAAAAAGAACTTTTATTCAAATTATAAGTGGAAGTGCTATAATGAGTTGATAAAAACCTGAGATTAATGTTGTTTTAGTATTTTTTTTAACATTGTTTTAAAAAAATCTACTTAAGAATCTATTATCATTTTTCACCCCTAGAAACAGAATATTTTACTAGGTGTAAAAAGAAAGACAGGCTCCAAGTGACAGCCAGTAGTACCAAAAAGTGGGACAGATGTGATTCTGTGTTCACCTCAGGGAAAATACACCATTTCAACTCAAAATGGTAGGTTTTCTTTCCCAAACAATTCTGTCCATCACTATTCTGAAACTGTTTATTTCTGGGGACTTGCTTGATATAAGCCAAGAGGGTCCAATCTAAAATTCAGCCTGCTGGGGCGAATGGTATACTGAGATTTCAATTATGGCCACCAAGAATTTAAACAAGAGCCACTACTTTTTTGACTCAGCAAGTTGTTACATGAAGATCTGAGGATAAAAAATGTAACCTAAAAATGTGCTTAAGATATTATTTATTCTTCTAATATTTTAATATAATAGTCTTTTGTACAAAAAGCATATATGTGAACTACTTGACCAGGATGGTTTTCTACCCAAGATGAGGGGTGTTCCTATCATCACTCACTGAAATCAACCACACATGCAAAATTATTAATGAAAAATTATATCTTTCCACTTTTTTATACCTTGCTTCCATTGTAACATATTTACAGTAATACTGCCAATGATCATGTGACACTGAACTGTTTTAAGCTGGGCAAGACAATCTAGTAGCTAATACCAAGCACCACAAAACAATTAACATCACATTGTCAGTGTTTAAAGTTTGTCAACATTGATTAAACTCTGTGTGGATTATACTGTGTGTGTGATCAGAAGTAATTCTGAAAAGATTAAAGACATTTACTGATTATGGTTGGATTACTAAAGAGTTCAATAAGCATAAAACAATTAACATCCCTCCGATTCTCTCCACAGAGTAGGTTCTGCTTTGATGCTTAAAACCGTTGAGATGGATTTGAGTCTATACTGTATGAGATCAAAAGTAATTAGGAAAGGATGAAAGATGTTCACTGATTATAGATGAATTACTAAATAGCACAAGTGGTATTAAAAAGGGTCTAAGCCATCAAAATATCACACAAAATTCAATGACGGAGAGAAACAGGAATTTCATTGAATGGAAAGAAGTTGAAAGGACATGAATATGCATTCTGACCTTCCCATAAAGATTTTAAAATCTGCTAATGTGGCAAGAATGGCATTATGTATCATGCAAAAACTCCATCTCATGAAAACATATTAAACATGACAATATGCCATCAGTAAAATCCATGTTCGTGGAATATGCATCATATGTGAATATAGATATAGTTCCAAGACACAGTTTGCAGACTTTATAGTCGAACACAATCTTCCATTTATGATATCAGATCATTCTTCAGATCTAGTCAAAAGAATGTTCCACGACTTTAAATGTTAAAATGGACAAAAACTAGAATCATAATGACCCAAACTTTAGGTCCTCTTTAGGATAAGAATGTTGAAGATATGTGTCACAATAAAAACGTGCTATTCTCACTGAAAATCCTCCCCTTATGAAGACACCTGACCATTTTGTTGCGAATCTTCTGATTTATCCAAAGCTGACTTCTCTGTTCTGTCACATGTACGAAAGAGAAATTATTTTTAAAATCCAAACTGAAGATCTTACTGATAACAAAGAAATGAATTACAATTTGTGTTGTTTGAAGATTAATAATTTATCACTGACATGTTTCAGGCAACTGAAGTAAATCTATCACATTTTTTTCTCTCCTTGCAAGTAGTAATTGTTACAGAATTTATAAATATTGGGTACATTGTCACATCTTAATAATTCAGCCATTCAGGAAACTTCTTTATTACTAACCAGCATGCTGCACTCATGGCACAATAGACAGCTAGATTCTTTCCAACATAACACCCTTCACAGCAGAACAAAACTCACTTTGCAATGACTTGGCAACCTCCGTAACTGCATAGGCTGCATGTCTTTCTATTGTATTGATAAAGATGTTAGTCAAGCCAAAGAATGACATTGTTTTGTGCTCAATACATAGAGAATGCATATCATGTTGTTTCTTTCTTAACTGTAAGCCAGCCAGTGTCATGGTGGCTTTTCTTAACCATTCATGTTGGAAGTTTTTATTCTGAGATTTTGACTATGAGATTCAATAGATTAAACACTAACTGGATCATTATTAATGTCAGAGGTCTCTTCTGTTTTACCACTATTTTCATATTCATGCAAATAGTTAGGTATTCTTGCCAATTTTGGGCCAAAAGAATCAGCAAAGTGAGTCTGCTTTCTCATCGTTTTGATTAACCGATATTGTATACATAATAGGTTCAGTTAGCATGTCAAGTCAGTGAAAGTGATGCAACCAGACTGTTGTAACTAAGCAACTTGCTCTTGACATAATGACATGCTTCAATCACATAGTATTTCCATACGTGTCTCACCGATGTAGATGCTTTATCTATCAGTAACCGTTGAGAAAAAGTAAAGTGGTGGTGCATTCAAGCACAGGAAATGCATAACTTGCAGTTTTTATGCACCTCCCTGGCAGAGCAGAACTTTTCTACAGGGTCAGTTACACTTTTATTGCACCAATGACACATAAATGTGCCATAGAAAGAATCCTGAGCCTGGCATGCATGTCCAACATCTCCACCATTTGATGGAAAGCCTGCTTTTGTCGATGTTCCAACTGGTAGAGAGAAGGCAGGATCTTTCTGGGAATCTCCACTGCTATGTTTCATTGGCTGCTGATCCAGGATTTTTATTCCACTTCAAAGGAGCAATCAGGATTAGATGGCACTCTGGTTTACTTGTTGGGTTTTTTTGTGGGGGGGTTGGGGGGGGGGACAGTTGCAAGATTTTGAGAATCAAAGGAGTTGGAGGAAAGTTATATGCAATATGCATCAAAACCATTTCAATCCATGAAGTGTCAACTTTCAAGACTTTTGGGTTTGGGACTTTTGTTAAAAAGGTCATGCACTTTGCATACCACCTCTCTACTAACTGGTCCATGGGATAATGCTATAGCCAGTACAGGGTCATGGCAATGGACCTGTTTGGTGTTCGTTCTTGGTACCATCACAAGTCCTGTACTGCATAGCATGAGATGGTTTGCCAATTCCAGTGCTGGTGATACTCTGTATCAGTGTCAGGGACTGGTCTGGAATGGGCATGGCATGATGCTGAGCACTATCTCTGTCTTGATGCCTGGAAAAGGTATACAAAGAAAATATATCACCATACTTATCTCTGAAAGCAAATGCAAACCTGTAGGTCAAGGCTGTGCTGGAGCTGGTGTGGCCCATAGCCAGCTGACATCTGGTGCCAGAGATTGGTACTGGCTACCCAAGAAAAGATCACTGAAACAACTACCATTGTGTTCCTGTGTTACCAGTATTTCCACTTCTGTCCTGATGGGCCACAGTAATACATTGGTACTGGTCCATAGGTAGTACTGCAAAGATATGTTCTGTTTGTGGCAACATTTGCAAGATCATGTGCAAAATTGAGAAGTTTCTGATGGCCTGGACTGCCTGATCTTTTTTTCAATGGGAGAGCTTCAGCCTTTTGGAATCAGTCAAAAGGAAATTACTGACATAGGTGGCATTGGCAGCAATGCTGATGGCATCCACATCCTTGATCGTGAGTTCTTAGCTCTCTCATTTGCCCAAGTGAGTTGTTTGACAGTGAAGGTGGTAAATTTCAACTATAGAATGGTATATGCCTTTAAAACAGTGTTTTTGACCTACCACTGATAGAATAATGTAGTGATCTTGAATATTTGTCTACAAATCAGACATTCATCTTTACACGAGTGTTCCTGCTTCCATACCTGTTAACTTGTATGAGTTACCTGTGATTTGTACGTTTTTTTTCATTTTCGTCAGTGTATGGCCGTACAACCAGTTTGTATGGGGGTTTTTTCCTATAAAAATTTATGTTTTTTTATTTGAAAACTTTTAAATAACTCTAACATGCTTTGGAAAATTAACATTAGGCCCAGAGAGCAAAACATCTTGCACAAAAAATTATTGATTTTTATGTCAAGTAAAACCCCAGATCTTGCATATCTGGCATTATTTTAATTTTAGCATGCTTTTTAAGGTGAGTAAAGGCATAACAAAATATATAAATTGCATTTTATCCTTTTATTCTGCCAAATATGCACTCTACACACACATTTTTAGAAAGAGCATCGATTTAACTATTTTTTAAGATATTCTGGAAAATTTTAGCTGACGTACATTGCCTGAAATTAAGTTCTGAATTAAGGGGGTCAGACCTCTAATCCAAACAGGAAGATTCATGAAAGTATGTTACACTGCAAATTTACATCAACCTTTTTACCAAAATCGGCATACCAAATATCAAATTCATATCTTTTAAAACACACTTTTAATAGAAATGATCACCAGCTTACAAGGTATAAACTTCTGGACTGCTACTTTGGCAATTTTTTTAGTTTTAGATTTCAATTTTTGGACAGCTCCTGGCATAATATCTTGGGGTGTATGGGGGAAAAATATAAATATGTAATATTGAGACTGTGACAAACCCAAAGAAGTTCATGTTACACCTTGAAAATGCATTTTTTAAAATACCTTGCACATAGCTTTTGTTTTTACTACTTTACTTTCGTTTTTGAGTTGCTCCACACCTGGATCATAAAGAGCTTAAAGATGAGTTGAGGATTATTGCATGCTGCCTGACGAGTATGTGCCTGTATTAACAGATGATGGCCAGAAAAGGAGCTTTTGTAGCTACTGGCTGGATATCAACCAGAGAATTAGTACTGGTGGCATCCACTTCCCAAATCTAAAAGTTTCAGAGATGTAAATAATTATGTAAATGTGTGTAAAATTAGATCATGTGTGGCATTTGTTGTTTTAAAACTGTTGATCTTATATAATGTATGAATACATTTTTTCGTGTAAGGTTTTTTCTTTGGAAGGGATTTTTTGGTCTGGCGTACAGGTTTTCATCTCAAGGGGTTGACAGGTATGTGCTTCTGTACTATGATTTAAGTTCAGGTGAGCACACACAGGGTGATCTTTTAAGTTCTTTGGTCATCTATAAGTGAGCACAGGTATTTTTCCCTCAGATGTGCAGAGGAGTCAATAATGTTTGTCTTCAAACAATTTGCCCTGTTTGTGGGATCTGGGTGGATGGCAGTCTTAGTTTTGTATTTAAGAAGACTTTCAGACCATAGCCTTGTCTTTCCCTATAGCCAGATATCTAGTTTTGTTCTTCTATCTCATTCTTTTTAAGTGCCCTTTGAGTTCTTCAAGTCTTTTGTTGAGCGTCTCATTTTGGGGTATATACTTTTGATGTGAACATATAGGCTGCATGATAGGTTTTCATCACAAGTCTAGGATGACAGCTGGTAGGTGAGAGACACAGATGGGAGTTGGTGGGTTTGCATTATGAGATGGTTCCATTATTTCTATCTTGTAACATGGATCAGGTATTAAGGAATATATTTAACTTATCTGACGATTCCAATGATGATGGGATGAAAATCATTGGCAAATCCAAATGATTGTTGGAGTGGCTCTTAGTGTTCTTCCCCATTTCCTCTCCAGGTCATCAATAAATTTGCACCAGCTTAAAGGTTTGTGGGTGCTTGATTCAGCAGTGAAATATTGCTCTCACTTTCCCATAAATATGTTCACATACGAGGATGCCATTTTGGTGCCCATTGCTGCACCACTAACTTAATGGTTCTGATCATTAAAATTGTTGATCTTCAGACCATGATTTAGAAGTTTGACAAGCAATAATGTATCCTGTTCTGAAGGGTTAAGATGACTATCTCATGCTTCCTTGCAAGTTTGTATGCCCCCATCATGCAATATGCTTGTGTACAGGGAACAAAATACTTGGTGATGAGGATTACATTGTTGGGCAGATTGATTTTTGGTGATTTGTTTTGGTTTCCTGTATGTAATAAGGGATTTGTTGTACAAGGGGAAAATATATAGATTTGTCGAGTTTGTCACTGGTGTCCTGTGTATAAGAAGGGATTTGTTGTACAAAGGGGCGGATGGATGGATGGATACAAACAGACAGACAGAGAGCATATAACAATCTCTCCCAATGCACCTGATCTTGCTGTGATAAATTTTCTTACAGAAAATTTTAAGAGGAAGCATGGTGCAGGAAGAAATTGGTCAAGTGCTTTCAAGAGTTATGGATCCCTTTGTCAGATCAGACAACAAAAACAAATAATAATTACAAACACAAAAATGTAAACAAAATATCTATTTACATACTGTTTTGCTATTGAAACAAAAATAAAAAAATATAACACTAATATATCTTAAAAAGCAGGATGTTTTGTGCTTTTTGTTCAAAGATCTTGACAAGTTTCTGACTTGCTGCACCGCGCCATGTCTTGTTCATTTTATACATTCACATTTGGAGTGTGAAGCGGAGCTTGAGCATTTCTGGCAAACAGTGAAAGACGGACACATCTGAAGTGGTTGTTGACCTGCATATACAAAAGTCACTAGTGCTGCAGAAACACGTGTATATAATCTGTATTTTTCATAAGTATTTAACATGACTAGGTGTAGACATGTATGTCATACTGCAACAATTTTACACATAAAGAAGACTTCTACAACGAACTGTTTCAATCTGCATTCTCCTTTGTTACTTTTCTTCTTTCATTGCATCAAATTTTTCTTCTGCATGCTAATTAGCAATGACAGCCAATCATGACAGCCATAAAAGTGTAGTCTTATACAGGATAAAGACTTTGAGGCAAGTCAGGTGAAATAGTTGCCTCTGTGCCTGTCTTGTGCTGAAGTATATAGAGAAAGCAAAGTTGACTTCACTTTGTCTCAAGCTGATATCACCCCACCTGCACCCTTCATTTTTGTCCATTGTAAGCTTTTGTATTCAACTGCTGTCTTTGTTTCTGTACAAAAAGCACTAAAAACAGTTTCAATACAGTATTTTTTCGAGATTTTTTTTAAATACATTTTTTTGGTGTCAATTTAAAGGTTATTTACGCCTGCAATTATGTCTCAATCAACAAGATTCCTGCAGAAAATTCACACATGATGCATTGATGAACTAAGTAAAATTTCACACATCTGTAGCCCAACCAAGTGCAAATTGTTATTCTGTGGAGTTTTACAGCCTGATTACAAGTCATGATCAACAGGTTTATTTCACATTTCATCCTGTTGAAGTATGAAGAGGGACTTGAACTTCAATATCTACCACCTGCTCTTTGGAGTAACCAGTTCTGTGGCTACAATCTTTGGCAAAAACAGTCATACAACAATTTGCAGAATCAACGGAAAATATATTTTCACAGAATTTTCATAATTTCTTTTATATCATAAGGCTCAAAGGATTAGTAAAAGGTCTGTCTTAAGTGATGGTTTTAAACAATCTAAATTTTGACCTCTGCACACTCAGTTCTCCCTATTTTCCCAAAACTCTGCCCTATTCTAGCAGGAAAGAGAAGTCACTTCACCCCAAAAATTTGAGTTAAGTGTGGACCCTGCTTATGCTATTTAATGACTTGTACATGTACCATAAAAGATATAAATTATGACTCCACTTGTCTCAGTGTGAAGAGGTCGTCTATATCATGACTATTTTTGGTTTGTTTTCAATTTTGTTTTATTTTTTCAGCAAACTCAAAATCCTTGCAAAATCATTATTTTAGAATATCATGCCAAAATGATTTTTTGCATAAGTTGTATAGTAAAATGCTGCAGTACACTTCTTTTACTGTGAAAGATGATAAATCTGATGTCCAAACAGAGCCTCCCTTAAACCCTGCAGTTAAAAAATTAAAGTTTGTCAAATACATGTAAGTATATATGTGGTGTAATGGCACATCAACACAATCCTGGCTATACAGTGTCAAATAAGGTTAGCTTGTTATGGATTTAACACCATTTTTCAGCAGATGATAGGCTATACATAGCAGCCCATACATTTGGTTCCGGAAAATCCCAGGGAAGCTCCCTGCAAGCTTTCTCACATAACCACATTGTCCAAGCCTGGCAATCTTTCTACATTCTACATCTGTGATAATATAAATGAACCCTGACTGTACAAGCTAGTAAGCTAGTATGAAGTCAAACTAAATCTTCAGCAAACTTTACAGTTTAAATATGTCCAAGATATGAAGTACAAAAATGAATATTCAACCTGAAACTCTTTCAAATGTACAGCAAACTTACAACTGTGTACATGTGCTTTAGCATAACAACTTTTGCAAAACTATAGCACAGTGCCAAATAACTTCTTCCATGCATCTACATGTTGTATCCAAGTTACAGTTCACAAACACACGTTCCTGAACTGTCTGTAGTAACATACTGAATTGTAAATAAAGACAAATAAAATTCAACAATATTAATAATAATAATAATAATAATAATAATAATAATAATAAAGACTTTATTCAGAGGAGGTAACTCAAATAGTTACAGAACTAATTTTTAGTTACAGAACTAATCTACCTTGAGGATTCTATCTGTTATGTACAATACATACAGTATATACAACATGATGTGAAGAATCTGGCTTGACACTAAATAATTAAGTGATTTAAACAATCAAAGTATCAAGCATGGAACATGCACAGGCATCTGTGAACACATAAACATACATAAAATATAAAATATCATCCTGCGTTGAAAAATACAACTGTGAAAATGATGCAAAACTACAGAAAAGCGGGTGGTATTTATTTTACTAAAACTGTTCAATTGTCTAAAGATTTAATTCATTTGAGATACTGATTATGAAAAGAAGAAATGCTATGAGCCTTATGTCACTGGGAATGTTGTTCCATACCAATGGAGCAGTATACTGAAAAAATTTTAAAAACAATTCCTTCTTTGACCTTGGTATAATGTGATTTTTACTTCTTATGGATCTTAAATTTGGAGTATCATCAACATCTCTTTGGTGAAACATATTGCTTAAATAGACAGGAATGGCTTTTCTGGATACTTTATACATCAATTTGGCCTTTCTAAGAAATATTCTTTCATGTATTGTTAAAATCTTTATATTATTCATTGCATCCTGGAAACTGTCTATACATTGATCCAGAATTATATGGCAAGCCCTCTTTTGGAGTCTTAAAAGTATTGTTATGTTTAAATTAGAAGTATTAGACCAAATTACATTAAAATAGTACAGGTATGGCTGAATATAACTTTCATAAAAGATGACCCTATACTGAAGAGGAATGTATGTTTTGATTTTCCTCAGTAGCCAAAGATAAGAATTAACCCTTTCTGAAACATGTTTAATGTGAATAGACCAAGAAACATTGTTATCTACAAATACACCAAGAATTTTATCATGAGAGGTCATATTAAGGCTCACATTGTCAAATAGAACCTGGAGTTTGTTGCTATCTAGCCTTGCTCGTTTTTGTTGCAATGTAACTAGTAGGGCTTTCATTTTTTCTGTATTTATGATCATACTGTTTTCCTTGCACCATACTTTAAGTCTGTTTAGAGCATCTTGTAAATTATTTTCAAGTACCGTTTTGGTTTTACCTAAGACAGTGTAGTATCATCTGCACAGAGGTCAGTGGAAGAAATTGAAGTTCCTATCATAAGTGGTAAGTTGTTGATAAATAGAATGAATAACAGAGGTCCAAGGATAGTGGCCTGTGGTACTCCACAATTAATATTTTTACTTCGAGAAAGTTGACCATTTAAAGATACTTTTTGCTCTCTATTGGTTAAGTAAGAAGTAAACCAGTTTAGGGAGTTTTCACTGCATTGATAGATTTTTAGTTTTTCAAGCAAAATTTCATGGTCTGCAAGATCAAAAGCTTTACTAAACTCAACTATAATAGTGCCTACCATTTCTCCTTGATCTAATGCTTTCAGCCATTTATCAATCAAAGACATAAGTGCAGTTTCACAGGAGTGATTCTGTCAAAAGCCAGACTGATTATCATGAATAAAATCATAAGTGTTCAAACAGCTGAGAAATGAATCATGTCCATGTTTTTTCTAGCAATCTGGAGAGACAAGGAAGGACAGAGATGGGTCTGTAGTTATTTACATCATCTTTTGTTCCTGCTTTATGCAATGGGTATAACCTTGGCAATTTTCATGTTTGTGGAAATTTATTAAACCTAATACTTTCATTGCATAAGAAAGCTATACTCTCTACAATTGCAGCTACCTTAAGTAGTCTTGGTCCAATCATATCAAGTCCTGTAGTTTTACAATCATCCATTTTTTAAATATATTTCAACACAAATTCAGGACTCATTTCAGGAATTTTGAACTTTATATTGTTTGGTAGTTTTTTAGCATAAAAAGTTTTGAGTTCCAGATGATCAGGTGAAGGTCTGGGTTCTTTAAATTTTTCAGTAATTTGAACGAAAAAGTCATTAAATATATTTGAGATGTCAGTTGGATTATCAGTATAAATGCCCTCATGATTGAGGGATAAAATTTCAGTTTTACTCTTACATTTCCCTATGCCAAACTCTGTAAACACTTTCCTGATAGCTTCAGGGTTATTTCTGTTTTCATCCAGCACTTTTTTGTTGTGCACTTGTTTGGCTTGATGCATGATTTTATTAAATTTATTCCTCCAAGTTCTATATTCAGTTTGATTTCCTACAGATTTCAGTTGGTCTCTTTGCTTTACTGCTTCTAAATTTTCTGGAGAGATCCAGCCTGGCTGGTGGTCTTTCTTCATCCTGTGTGCTTTTAAAGGGGCATGTTTGTTCTGATGAACAGATATGTCCAAGTATCTAAACATCATCAATATCTTCAAAGATTTGGTGTGTATTCCATGGAATCTGTTTCAGATCTTCCAGGAATTGAACAGTGTCAAAGTTTTGAAAAGATCTATAAGTAATGGATTTATGGATATTATTTTTTTGATTTGCCATTGACTTTACATGTTAGAAAAACTGCCAAGTGGTCACTTATACCAATCTTTGAAACCATTACTTGCAACACATTTCTTTTGTATTAGTATAAATATGGTCTATAAGAGTTTCAGAGGCAGCTGTTACTCTGGTGAGTTCATTTACTAGTTGCTCCATACCTAAAGAACCAATAAAATCCATCCAATTCACTTGTATTTGATCACTGATAAGGTCTCTGTTTATATCACCTAGATTGTAAAATTCATTCTCTTCATTTGAAACTTTATCTATTAGAAGTTCAAAATATTCACACCAATCAGTATGTGATGATGGGGGTCGGTAAACAAAACCAGCTAAGCAGGGCTTAGCTTTTTCTGAAGTGATATGTAGCCAAATGGATTCTATTTCCTCTATTTCAATCACTAGGTGAACACTCATTTCAACTTCAGTAGATACTGTTCCACATCAATTATCTCCATAGAGGAGCAAAAGGACTTGTTAACATACCTGCTAAAATGACCAGTGCCAAAGGAATAATGAATCTGTGAAGCACAGATCAACTTCTTAATATTTTATTCAGTCACATCTATTTTGAAGAATAACTGACTTTACACACCTTTCAACTTTTAAAGAAAGTTGCAGACATTGTAACGATATGACTAAATTTGCTAAAGCTACATTAAAAATCCCCAAAACACAAAACACACTCATTTTCACAGCATTCCTTGTATCTGAGAACATCTGAACAATGCAAGCTCACTTCCTGCAAGACTTAAATCAAGGCAGACAACAGTTATTTGTTGTAGGCAGATATATGACAAACTCTGATAAAATTTTCCTTTCTGACATGAGAAAAAAAAATTGACATCTAGTTTCACTTTATGATTTAATACTGTCTATTGTGACATCATGTTTTAGTCTTTTTCTAACCTATTTATAACTAATCAATGAAAATATTTTTGGTATACATCCAATCAAAATGACAGACACAGAGGTGCCTTTGTCCAGTCATAACTTTTCACTTCACTGCAATGTAGTTCAAAACAATAGTAGTTGGTTGATGGGATTCCAAAGTAGAAGTTTTAAGAACGTTTGGCTCACATGTTCTGGAAGACCTCACTAACTACTTATTTCAATAACATCCAGAAGCAATTTCATATAATAAACAACCAGAGTCAGAAGTAATTTTGGACCCAAACTACCCTGCATATACTTGTTTAAAACTGCCATCTCTGTGTCCCATACCTATTTTAATGAAACAGGCCTAGGTATAATTTCAGATGCACAATTTCACTATCATTCTTTCCTGAACCTAACTGCTATCAAAATTGCAGCTATTACCTTTCTATCATGTGCTCAAAATTTCCAAGCTTGAAGGAACTGGATGCTATAATGTTAATGGCATGGGATGTTATATTGCAGTGTATACAATTCTGATGATGAATGAAAAGAATGGCACCACTAATCTGAACTGCTAGGTCCTGTATTGCAGGGAGAGACATTTGTTCCATCTGTAAATATAAAGATATATTAATGATAATAATAATAACAACAACAAAAAGAAAAATAAGAAAAATAATTTTAGGGGCAATTTTGATACTGATTATAACAGCAATATATAAACATGGAATAATGTTTAAAAATAAAAGATCAAAGTAAAATGTATAGAAGTCTTTAAGAATAGGATCAAAATGTGTCATATAACAACATTTCTTATAGAGTCCAAGATTCTCTCTGGTTGAACATCATCAAAGCTTCTGAATTTAGTTTACATCAAAAGCTTTCCTTCCCTGGATGCATGATTAGAGCAACTACAATCCAGTATGAAAACAAATTCAATTAATTTATTAGTATAAAGAAAATCTGACAGACCCAATGAGACCCAATGAAGCAATGTGTTTGCATTATAGCAAATATAGCAAATTATGGATACAATAAATTATACGCAGGATCAAAGATTTAAAAAAAAATTAAAATGCTTCATTGTGTAGAGATTTTAGATATAAAGATGTTTTCTTCATTCGCAGTAAATATATAAAACAACATATGCATCCTGTTACAAGAACAATTAACAGTCCTTTAAAATGAGGCACCACGTCTATAAGAACATACAAGAAGTTTATTTCCTCTGACATGAAGCAAAACATAATGTGGGTTTTGTATATATCAAAGTTACACTTAACTTTAAGTATGTGCCAAAAATGCTGATACTGAATAGATGCAGAGAGGTTCTCAATGTAGTATATACATCACAGTGAATGAGTGAACAGTGATTCATGGACTATCAGACTGCACTTGTATACCAGTATTACATGCGAAATCCCAACTAGTGCATTGAATAGGTGTGTAATACATCTGTGTAATCACTGGATCTTCCTCAATACACAAAGAGTTTAATATTTTCAACAATCCTGTTTAATTTTATATTGAAATCCAACCTTTTCATGAAGATGATTGTATAATGATCCTTCCCCAATTCTCTCAAAGATTAAAACAAGGGCTTCCAGGTCTGTTGTCTGGCAAACTCCCATAAAGATCAGAATATTTGGGTGTCTCAGCTTTCTGAAATTGAATTTATTTATGTATTTATTTAGTTACCACTTTCATGTATTATTTTTCAAACTTTTATAATTTATTATTTCATATTTATTTTTTTTAAAATTTATTTATCATGGTCTGTGCAGCCCAAGGGAGTTGTTTTTCAAGGAGTTTTCAATGAATATTTTTTCTTATGGAAATTGTACCTTTCTCCACATGTTGCGTTAACACTACATAAATGTCTACAAAATCAGAATAGAAAAACAAATAATAATTAGCACTCAACTGCAGCAATGGGGCAAAATCCCATCCCTATTTCATGTCCTCCCAATTTTGTCTACTTTTATTTATCTATTTACTGTTTTTCGAAACTATGCAATCAACCAAAATTCTGAATTTAAAAAGAGACATATTTTATACAATTTTAATGTTTTGTATTCCCTGAGATAAATTCAATCAAATTTCAGAAAAAATCAAGTTTTTCAACAAATTCAAGTCTTCGAGGATTTTTTAAAGTAGTACAACCCATTTTAATTTTGTGGGTATAAATTTTCATGTTTTGGTTTAAAACTTTTTTAAAATTATTACTGATGTTATCATGGGCACTTAAATTCCTGGATATGAAAATGGTGTCTATTTTTCTTTCAAGGCTGAATACCTTTTGATTGGTCTTAAAATGTATGGTTTAAAGCAACATAAAATCTATAAAAACTGGTACACCGCAAAATAAATGTAAATACACTATTATTTTCTTCACCATAAAAGAGAGAGAATGCACAAAGCATGATCGATAGATACATTTTCTTCATTAAGAAAGTGATTCCATATTTCATTTGTAATTCCCACAAGTAATCTTCATCAAAATTAAAAATACTGTAGCTGAAATATTACCTAATACATAACATAT
Source organism: Megalonaias nervosa (assembly GCA_016617855.1). Lineage (NCBI taxonomy): Eukaryota > Metazoa > Mollusca > Bivalvia > Unionida > Unionidae > Megalonaias > Megalonaias nervosa. Next base: position 60,855 of record JAECUM010013312.1, on the reverse strand, counting down.
TTATAAATTTATTAGAAGGATTCAATGGCATGCTGAATATACTCGCATATACTCACTTACAAGTTGAGTGCAACTGCAAATTGCACAGACCCAGATCTATCTCATAATGCATTGCATATCTGGGTCTCTGTTGTTTACAGCTGGACTCGACTTATAAGCAAGTATATAAGGTACATTCAGAAATTCATTGGAAGCATCAAATACATAAGATCTATTTCGTCTAGAAACTGACTACTTTTAAATGAGCCATCTACTAATCTACAGCACTGTTTTTTCAAACTTTTAAGATTCCAAGCCGTTTCTTTAGCATACTATACTGGAGGATAGTAAACACATCTATCTGAGAGGGTATACATGTCCTTCAGTATACCATTAATCCACTGTGAATATTTTTTCCATGGTTGTCTATTTTTATGGTTTTGTTAAAAAAACACATAATGTCCTTCACTTACATGACAATTTATACCTATATATAAACACTGTATTTAAATTTGTTGTCTGAAACAAAAAAATTCACAAAAATTGGAACCGTAAAAAAAAAAAAAAAAAGGATTCCCAGTAAATTAAGAAACTGGCCAAAATAGGTCAAAAACTGGCAATAATGCAGTAAAATCTTTATGCAGGAATTTACAATAGTATGTATGTATGTTTGTAGTAGCATGTAATGACACCTCAGCATGGCAATGGCTATATGGTCCCAATTAAAAGTTACAAGCATAAAACTGAAGAATGGCACAAAAAATGTTGGAAGATAAACGCTTCCAAATAAATTCAAACATAACATTTTGGATCATCACATAAATTCTTTAATGAGATGACACAAAAAATTACTGCAGAAAACCTAACACTGTATTCCTTTCCCACAGATAAGTTGATTCATTTGCAATTCAAGCTGGGCTTATTATCAGGGTAGGTTTATGATTTAGTAAATATATTATTATGTATTGGATGGAAAAATGGGATTCAAATGCAATGTAACTCACCCCATAAACTCCAATTCATTAATGAGATGGTCGACAGCTCCTCCTTCATGGGCATCTGACTCCCTGTGCATTCTCTTCACAGTCACATTACAGTAGTCCCACTTCATACTGAAAGGGAAACAAAACGTATGAATTAAAGAAGCTTTATCACTTTCAAGATTATTTTAAGGAAACTTTTCTTATTTTTTCTCACATATGCAAAGCACACATCATGTTCACTACATGTGCTGAAACTCAATTTCTAATGACAAAAACTAGAGGAATGGTGACCAATCTGCTCATGTAAATATACCCCCACTTCTACACCATCTTGGAGATCAGCCTATAGGCCATTTCACAGCTGTAAAAGAGTACAGCTTCAAATTACCTTCCTTAGCTCCAATGCACACTGCCACAAAAAGTTTTCAGTTCTGGATAATTCAGAATCTCAAAACCATTTTATCCTTAGTTAGCAAAACATAGTGATGTCAACAATGGGAAAATATATTGTTGTGTGAAAGACTATTCCAAATACTCCTGGGGAAGATTATTGATGGGAAGACCATTTCACTGCAGCTGTGAAAATTTCTTGCATATGGAGCCAATTACTTGGATGTTGTAGAAAGGACTTACGATGACATCACAACTATGCAATTATCATTTGATGGGATTAGCAGGATCATCAAAGATAGGAATAGTCCCTAGCATACTTCCTGAGAAAATTCAAGACTTGGATGGTAATCACAGCTGTTGCAGTAAAACAAAATTTCTAACATCTAGCTTTGGCATTGATAATTCAGTCTTAAGGATGGTGTGGGGTAGGTTAAAAAACAACTGGGTCCTTCATTTACGGAGGGGGAAAAAATAGTTTGTTTTTATTGGCTCACCTGTCCTACTCATGTCCTATATTAGCTGGCTGAACATTTTTTTTAGTCCTTTACAGGAAGCAATAAAAAAAAATGTCTCCAAAGAAAATCTCAGCTCCCTCCCCTTTCGAAAATTAAATGGTCAATGCCTTAGATCAAATGTAAAATGTCTGACAGGTGTCATTCCATTATAATGACAATCCTGTTATATTATAGCTTAAATTATGTAATGAAGATATAATGTTTAATACTTTAGTGTGCGTGTGTGTGTATATATAAAACTTAAGATTTTGGCTACCGCACAGCACTGCAGGGAGCTCTATCAAATGTTTTAATTGCATTTAAAATAAAATACCATTATGCAGTTCAATTCCACAGAGTCTGAAATTTTAGTCATGTGATCAATCCATCCATCCTGAGTGTCTGGCTTCAGAAACAAAGTCTCTGCAAGTGCCACTTTATCCCCTTTTAATACATTTCCAAACAATGCTTCAAAGTGGGTATTTGTTACAGAATAAGTTCTCCCATGTGATGGAGTTTGCATATGCCTGGTGGTATAATTTCTTCCTTTATATGCTATCTTTCAATCCAGTTTGCAACATACAGTGGAACCTTGGGACTTAGCTACTCACAAGCACATACTTAAATTCTGATTTCCAAGCATTGCAGATCTTCTTGTAATATTTCTAAGCTTGTGATTTTTGAGCATTGGGAAAAAGAACATGTTTTGCCTTTTTGTCATGAATTGACAAAAAAATAGATAAGAGCAGCTTCTAAATATGCCTCTTAAAAAAAAATCAAAATCCTTACTCTCATGTTTCTGCAGAAATCATTTATAGTCGGTCTCTCCTTTTTATGTCACCTCTGCCATAGGTTGGCCAATTCTTAATCAAAGAGTCAAAAGCCATCATGGATCACCTTTCATTCTTTTATTACTTCTACCACCACAAAAAAAAACATCCTGTTTTTGGCTTTGAACTATCAAATTGCAATAACAGGATAATCAATGGAAAAAACCTTTGTCTATGCCAGATGTACTATCCTCCAATTCTAGGAAAATCAAGAACATGTACATTGACTAGGTCTAAGTCACTTCCTCAGCCCAATATGTGCAACTGCACCATTTAATAATATGATAATAACACTTTATTTTATTAAGGTAACTCAAGATAATATTTGAACTATTCTCCCCTGAGGCCCCTGGGATACAAAAAGTATAAAGGACAAAGCGTATATGATATGCAATAACACAGCAAATTGGATAGCATGCATTTCAATATTTAAAGTGAAAACTGCCCTTCAAGATAATGGTTATACAATTTTGTTTTGAACACATGTAGATTAGATTCTGCTCAATGGTGGTCTGTCAAGATATGAAAGAACAATGCTCAGTTAAAGGAAACAGAACGTCAGTGACGGTTTGCCCTAACAGGACCCGATATTCATTGTTTTGTAGTTATTATATTTTCTTTAGCATATACCCTTGATGTATTACAATATTATTAGTGCTAATATTAGCATTACTAGTGCTTATGTTAGCATTAGCAGTCTTTTTATGACTTTATTATCCCAGACACATAGGTAGCGATGCCAGGGTTGGGGCCCTGGATTCACCTCACCTCTTTGCAGTTGGGACACAAATATCACTATATAAACAAATAAACTGAGTGAGGAGGAGTGTGTACAATGTGGTTTAATATGACAATACACATATAATCATTCCCAATATCAGTAACTACTGCAGAAGTTTAGTGGATTTAATTAAGAGAAAAAAGCAAATGATTTAGAAGGAATTATTTTCTGGTGCATTGTCAAAGCAACATTACATGATGTCTCTACATGATAAACTGATCAGAAGTTGCTCTAGAGACAACTTGCTCTAATGAAGCATATTTATGTAAGTCTTCCACTTCTTCGGAAGTATCTTGTCTTCCAAACACTTAGAAGCATTGAATTTTTCTACTAAATAAAAGCTGTTTAAATAGCTTGTTTAAAATGTGATATATGAGGATGGGTAGTACAATACTTGCACTTATATATTTAATACTTTGTGTGTAATATTTGTAATTGGACAAAGTCTTGTCTACTGTATATACCAAACAACACCTTTTCTTTTGATAAATTACAGTTTTGTACACAAGTACATTATTTTTGTAGTAATCAATGGCACAAAATCTACACAAAACCTCTTAACTACCGGTACATTACAGTCCCAACACAGATGGCATATAAATTCAAAAAAACTACCCACAACAATGCACATATTACTATTTATTATACAAGTTTTAAATAAATAATTGTATTTTAGCAATAGTTTTGTGCAGAACCTTTATCTGAAACCACCTTATTTGTGGAAACTGTTAATCTGGATGAAAGAGAGAACATTTGTTGCAAGTCAGCATCTTCTTTTGGCCAAATTTTCTGCGCCACTGGCCTCGTGAGGTAGGAATTTCCACATTGTTACGTGTTTAGGCTCTTACAAAACTTAACAGAAAAGAGTAAAGACAACAGGCTTTGTAAAATTTAACAAATAATTTATTTCCCAAAAAAAACCAAGGTAAAAATGAGAAAAAGAACTTGACGGTTTTACAAATCAAATCCAAAAATAATCCAAGAATTAAAAATTAGAAGTCCCATTATTAAAAGTCCTAAATGAATCTGAGTTCGAGTCCCAATGAAATCCAAATGGAAGGCGATGATGTCTGTCACAACCTTCAAAGTGTAAATGTGTCAACAATTCCTTGTTGAATCACTGAAAATATTAATCCAGTTTTGAATTCTGAATAAATTTCAATAAATGTCTTTATCCAAGAAGTTCGTAGGAGCACTTATATTTCCAGGGAAAAGAATCACTTGTATTCCATAAAATAGGATTTCAGCTCAAACTGGTCACAACAAAACACTTTTAAGTGTCAATGGTTTGGATCCCAAATGCCCAAATTCTATCCAGAAAACAGTTATACACTAATTTAAGATGCAAAACAGAATCCCATATGAGAGTCACATGGTCACCTTTTCACATGCCTAACATCACGTACTCCCAGTATGGCCTTAACTGAAATCAATGGTTCTTACTCTGGGAAAGAATAATAAAATAAAAAATTAAAAAAGTTGTTTACCAGAACCCTTACTGGTTCTGAATCAAGGTCAGCAACTAGATACAGTGTTTCTATTACCAGGTCAAACAGAACTGAAATGAATTTCTGAAAAATGTCAAATCCAGTAAACAAAGTTACCTTATAATAGCATGTAATGGAATAAAAAAATGTTAAACAAACAAACAAATAATTAAATTAAACATACATAACACCCATGTTTGATCAGTTTCTCATAAATACTTTTGCAACCATTTTTGTCTGCTACAATATAAAATAGTTTAGAGCTGATGCATGGATCTGCAAGTTTTGCTGTTTGTCTAATGCCAACTTTTATCTGATCTTCAGTTATTGGTCTTATTTAGCCTTGGTATATTAAACTATTTGTCTGAATTGAAAAAAACAACAACAGCTGAACGTGATTTATAATAAACACTGTCCACTAAGTCATTAATTCTTCTAATTCCATGTCTAAACCAGTTCTTATTTAAAAAAAAACAAAACATCTACTCTAATATCGTAATTGTGCCATAGGTGTATCAACTGAAAAAGTATTTTCAAAACTGGTCCATGCGCAAAAAAATTATCTCTCCAAACGATATAAATGTAATATTTTTTTCTTTAGGTAGTCTACCCCAAACATGTGGAAATTAGTGATATTTTGGCAAGATACCATTATGATGTATTTCCATTTATTTGCAAAACATTACCCAACAGTCATTAATTATCAGAATTGTTTGTTCCAATAGTCCAGTCATGATTTTACAGTATTTTATGCATAACAAGCCACCTAGACTCATTACTCCTCATGGATTTGAGAGTTACTTGTAGGAATATGTAAAATTTCTAATGAATTGTCAAAATTCATTCATATGTCTTCTATTGTGTAGTTACATGTTGTACAGTCATATATCAGGTTAATGTTACTTATTGTAATGTGCATTATTAGCATCTAATCTCCTACTACCTCGGTATAGATTAAATTTGTGGAGAGTTTTGAAAAAACAATCAGTAAGTATATGCACAGATGGCTTGGAGTCCCACAATCATCCACACGAGCTGGGCTCAACACCATTTCTGGAATGCTCCAGCTAACATTGACATCAGTGGTGGAAGAGTACAAGGTAGCCAAAGCAAGGGTTCTTACGATGCTGAAGCACTTGCAGGACAGAAGATTACTGCTGCTGGCACAGAAACAGGAACTGGTAGAAAGTAGTCAGTTTTTCAGTTCTGAATCAGCAGAAAGTAGACTCTAGTACAAGGACATAGCAGGAACAACCTGTACTGGAAGACAAGGAAAAGGAGTAGGTCACACCCAGTGCCTCAAGGAAGCTGACCCAGCTATGAGATGGTCAACGATCCAGGACAAGCAAGGAAAGTTGAGGAAGATAGCTGACAATCAAAGAATGTCCAACTGGGAAGCCAAGGAACATGAACCAGGAGGTCTTTACCAAAGAGGAAGATAATGTGGTGTGATATCTGGAATTATGACCCGCTACAGATCTAGTTTTTGCTGAGATCAGTATATGATCTTCTGCCATCTCCAACAAACCTGTGCAGGTGGGGCCTCATTGAGAATTCTGCATGTCTTCTCTGTAGTAAACGAGGTTTCCTAGATCACATCATGTCAGCAGACAAATTTCATGAACATAAGGCTACTATGGATGGAGGCATGACTAGTTCCTCCAAGAGCTAGACGACATCTTGGGAGGGAGAGAACGACCAGCACCAATCACCAGGCCAAGATTTACAAACTTTGTCTAAAAGGAAGAAACAAGTAACACCTCACCAAAGATGAAGGGATTCCTTAAAGAGGCAGACAGCTGGCACATGCATATGGATCTTAGGAAGAAATTGGTTTCCTGAGAAATTGTCAAGACATCTTTATATCCAGATGTAATGATTTGGTCAGAATCTAGGAAGATGCTGATGGCCATGTAGCCTAAACTAGAATAGTGACTGCAAATAGGAGCACTGTTGTCAAATATCTAGTACATTACCTTAGCTTTTCTCAAATGGATTCAGTCTTCAATATGAAGATTTTTAACATAATTAGCAAAGTTTTCTGTTTTGTGTTTGGACTGATACTGGCACAAATTCTCTTTTTTGAAGACATGCTAACTTTGCTATATTTTATAATTTGCACTGCCCCGTACTGAATTAAAGTAACCTAAATAGAGTTGTATGTAACTGTTATAGAATAGTTTCCTGTGCCTTTCCAGGAGAAATTATCTTATAATACTGAGAAGCCCTACACTTCAATTAACATATTTTATATGTTCAGTCCATGATTACTATTCACAAAAACACAGTACTCTATCATAAAAGACCATTTGCAGATTTATATCCTTCCATATTAGACATAATTCATCACTATCAAATTTCTTATTTTTTGACCATTGTTGAGACAAGTAATATTTTAATTTTACCATTATTAACTACCATGCCACTGCTTCTACATCAGTTGTCCAATTTGTTTAGTGCAGCCTATAATGAAATTTCCAGTTTATGCTTTGTGTTTTGGATGTCTGATAATGTTGTATTGTCTACATAGAGATTTGTGGATGAAGTTCAGTCCCCCAGTAAAAATGGTTGGTCATTAATAAATAATATAAATATTAATCAACATAGAACTGAGCCTTTTGGGACTCCATATCTAACATAGCTGTCATAACACAGCGTGTCATGCTAAAGCATGATTCTTTTTCTCACAAACTCCTTGACACGACAGTGTTTCAAAAAACACAATTTTTAGTAATCTTTAACATAACATGTAGCATGTACTGATGGTAAACAGTCCTGATTGGAGCTGATATAACTATCCTTTGGGCCGTTTAAATAGCAAATAAAAAGGCAAAGAGGTCAGGTATAAACCACCATTTCACATAATATTTAACTGGCTGAAAATAGCTAGTGTGAGTGTGATGTGTTAAAGGTCTACTAGTGTGCTCACACAACTTTCGTTTATGTGATAAATTTAATCTTCTAGATGTGATTTTTAAAGGTATTATGTCAAGTACCTCATCATTAATGAAACTAATGACCACAAAACATCGAGTTTTTATCGCACAAGGAAAAACACTCCTAGCCAATTTCGCGCTTGGCAATTTCCAAAGGACAAAGCAGAAGTGACGTGCTGTAGGGAACTGGGCATTTCTACCTTCGTTGTTAGTTGCATTCAGTAACTGGTACCATGCGTTATCCAACCAGTGACAGGCGAGATAGTCTGCAGTGACCATTTGAGAGACGACGATTTCGATACCATCTATAACATTAAAGAGTCACTTGGTATTACAACCATCAGACAACTCCTGCCATATGCAGTACCAAGCGTGTTTGCTCGCCAGCTAACTGAGGCCATGAACACCAAATAAACAAAAACCAAGGGTTACGGCAGAGCAAACAACATGTAGACCGAGAGAAGCTTGTACAGAAGCGAGAGCTAGCAAGGGTAAAATATTTATACATCTTTATCTTGGTATATTATTGGTCGTCAGCCCTACCCCTCGTCACAAATATACCTAGCAAAAGAACGATCAATGGGAGAGGGCTATTTTAGTGGGAGGGTGTTTGCAAACCATAATAGCCCCACCCCTACCTCCTAAAATGAATCCTGCTTTACCATGACGAGCATGTGTGTGTGTGTGTGTGTGTGTGACCCTTGGATTTTAGTTTTGCCTATTCCCCCATTATTATTTCCACCCCCACCCCCACCCACCCCAAAAAAATTCATTTGCATGCCCATGCTTATTTCATGCCTGTTCAACAATAATAATGACAAAACAAGTTTTCTGCTAAAGCCAAAATATTGTGAATACTTGATGTATTGATTGTGTTTAATTGTAAAGGCTAATTACCCCTATGTGTTTAGGCACTGGGAGTAAATTACCTTGTTTGCCAGAATATACACAATGGTGTCAATGGATGACGGTCTAGGTCAGAGTCAAACCCACAACCCATTGCTTGTGAGTGTGAATACTAATGTCTGTTCAGTCTGGAGAGTATAGTATTATTATTCACAATATGTATAGAACCATAGTTAAAAAGATTTTTTATAAATACTTTAATGCTGTCGGTGTAAAGATTTTACCTTCTAAAACTGCTCTAATTGTATATATATATATATATATATATATATATATATATATATATATATATATATATATATATATATAGTTAGTTAGTTAGTTAGTTAGTTAGTTAGGTACTGAATGAGAATTTTGAGAACCAGCACCTGGAAGATAATGCACTAGAGAGAACCGAAGACAGTAGATGGTGTGACATATCCTGTGGTGCATTTTGATGTTACAGTGAACTTTCCATTCATTCCCTGTTTACATGGTTTGTACAGCTTCATTGTTGATATGGATTCCTAAGGCCTCACAAATTGTATCAGCATGCGAGTCAGTAATTAAGTTATGTAATTTCTTTTATTGCGGATAAACAACAATGTATTGGTAATATGTCAAACTTTATGATCAACCGTTAGTTGTAAAAGTAAGCAAAAAGGTTTGGTGCATTTGTCAACTATTGTTCAGACATGCAAAAGACTTCATGTGTGTCTACCCTATCTACTGCAAAAGGCATGAAACACATTTTTCATACTCTTGTTACAGGGACTAGATACACCATCATGCTGTATTGCTGTTCAATGTCAGACTGATAGGATAATTAAGAAAAAAAAAAAAAAAAAACAAGCAAACCACACATATAACATTGTATTAACTAAGCTCAGTAAGATTATGTAAGCGTTTGACTCGGTACACCAAGCCCTTTTGAACTTGTTATTATTTAGCAATGATACACTTTAATTAATACACACATTCATGAGAAATCCTCATCTGTGTGAAAACCACGATGATCAGGATACATGTCTAAAATTTCACCTACTACACAGGTTGTGAAGTAAATGTCCAGCAAGTAAAGAGAAGGAGCAAAGACATTGCAAACTTTCAGGTACTTGTCAGCATTCATACATGACACTCATGCAAGAAAATGAGCTTACTTTTTCAACGTTGCTTATGCATAAGTCCATTTTTAAACTGTTGATAAACATATTTAAGCTATGTACAGATGATGTCGCATTTCAAGAAATAGAAGTATTGTTAATTTTGCTCAACACTTTCTTTCTCTTTTCTTCAGAACAATGAAATGAAGAGTAGTTACGACATGGAGAAAGAGGGACTTTCTAGGGCCATAAAAAAACTGCAGAACCACAGTGTGGAGGTGGACACTATTATTACATACAGGCATGTTGAGATACAGAAATGGATCAGAGAGAATATGAGAGCCGCACACTATTTTGATGTGTGACATGTAGCCAAGGGTATGTAGATATTGCAATTTTTACTACACTGAATGATACCATTTGATAAAACTTGTATACAAGCACATATAGTAATATAACAGTTCTATGTTTAAAGTTATATTAAAGTTGGACAGTGAACATATCACTAGGAATATAGTAAGCCCCACCCCAATTAATATTTCTGGCCCCTCCTCCCCGGCCCTGTATATACACACACAGAAGGAAGAAACTAACTAAACCAAAGCAACTCGAACTTGAAAGATTTTAATCAAAACAAAGCTAACACAGAGTCTGTTTTGTAGCACATATTCAAAATCATATATCGCAACAAAAATTATCATTATTATTATTATTATTCATTCATTCATTCATTAAACTATGATTTATATGTATGTTAAAATGAATACTATTTAAGTCTTGTTTCCAATTCCATTAATTCTCTTTGGTAAATTGTCAGTATGAATATGGGCAGTGGATGACATTTCTCAGTTTCTTGAATTACTGAGGTAACAATTTTCTTTCTTCAGATTATGTTGAAGAATTAATGACATTGCTGGAGGAAGTGGTCAGGAAGCTGGAGTCAGTTGATAGACAGTTATTGCCACCTCTATGCAGCCATCTATCTATTATGACTTAAAATAGAATATACGGCAAATTTTTAAACTTGAATAAAGTTAAGTTATTTCATGTATCCCGGTTTTCTGTTACTTATTTCATGTTTTCAGAGTCAATGCCTTTAGCATAAAATTAGATTTTACTACAAACCAGTGTTAGGAAGCTAAATGAATCAAAAGTGAACATGAACATACAGCAATATGTTTTTATGTCATAGTAAAGAATCTGTTCAAGAAATGAAATTATAGAGGATTAAAGAATTTTTCATGAGAATTTCCAAGATAATGGACGAATGATTTTATCAGGATCTATTATCAAAATGAAAGGTTTGGATAAAAATTCCACACTCAAGTAAAGTGACAGTACAAATACATTTTGTCAATAAAGGAGGGATTTTATGAAAAGGAAGTTTAAGCATAATTTTCACATGTGTATAAAGCAATCACTTGTCCCAAAATTGACCCCGATAGTGGCACCGTAACTACTGTAAGAATATTTGCCTACAAGTGTTCATGTACTCGGACAGGATTTCCTTGAAATTTCCATATTGCTGAACATAGGCACAGTATGATGCTTCCAGGACATATTCGTCGAAGCAAACTGTATGAAATCTTGGATGATCAATGATACAATCCACCTTGACCTCCTCAGTCTTATTCAAAATCAGAATCTATTTACAGCATCTACACTTCTCAACTATTTCTTTAACTGCTGCAATTTCCATCGGTACACCAATATACATGGTAAATACACTCTATCATTCATTATTGTGTTAGACAGCAAACTGGTGGGTAAACTGTATGAGAAGTTCTTGCATGTTAAAGTATGAAATTTATGTATATGTGATGCATTGTGTAAGGGTGCAAATTTCTGTCGCTCTATGAAGAGCACATTAATTTGGGCAGGTGAACGATTAATTAGATTTATGGGGACCAGCGCGTGTTTAATCACCATAATGCACGGATTTGTAATGTCTGTGTCATGAGAGAAACGATTCTTAATTTAACATTCGTTTATTTAACCGTCAGACACACTGGAAGGATAGGGATAACTTCGGTCTTGTATCAGAATTGTCAGATTTGAAATTTTCCAGATTAAGTTATTTGGGAATTTAGAGGTCACGCAGACTACAATTTTGGGCCTAGTTATTAAAGGCGGGAGATATATTTAATCCGGATTGGTTATGCTAAATAAGGGGCGTGGTTCCCACACGAAAATTCCTTGGTTTTAATATGTCCCATCGCAAAAGTTTAGTTAGTCTACGCTTTTCTGCAAGAGAAAACAAATATAGGAGACTTCGAGGTCGAATTTAGAAGAAATTCACTCGTAAATAATTATCCAAGGGATCGGATGTCTGGAAAGTCAACAGACACAATTTTGGCGGTAGAAGCGAGCGAAGCTTGAAAGCACAAGGTATCTTGCGCCAGTCTCATGTAATTCGTTGATATCAATATAACGATTTGTTTGATTTATTTGCTTATATTTGCATGAATTTATTTGTTTAAATTCGTAGATCAAGTTTCTTGATATGAATACAACTGTGTGAGTTCATCTATGAATCCGTACAATGATATTCTTTATATAAGTTTGACAAATTGTTTGAATGTGTCGTCTTGATTGTTATAGGAAAATATGTATCTAAGAATTTCATGCCTTACTTCAGTTAATATGAGTTACGAGAATCCGTGTGAATTCACCGACCTTAGATGATTTCACGTATTATAAAGACTTGAGTGCGTATTGACTGAAATTAACGTTGTTAAACCATGAAGTAAGATTTCATATATGCCAGAGACTTGAATGTGTGTATTGGCTAGAAATAACGTAGTTAAGCCATGTAATGAATTTCATTCATTCATTTCTGTAATTGAGACGGGAACAGAACTGTTATGTGTGCGGGATGTTAATGTGAGTCACGTTGAAATAGCCGTTAGGAAGTACATCAATCTTATGAAACTAGGTTTGTTTATGGTCTGCCATGTTTAGCTTGACCAGATAGCCTTTGGTGTCTGTTTGGATTCCGATAGAACTATATCTGACATAACGAGAGGGGAGTAATGATCTATTCCCAGTAGGATATCTGACAAAAGATTTAGGTTGCTTCTTTGTTTATTTTTGGAAGGTGAAATAGCTCCACGGGACGTATCCACGAACCTACCTATTGAAGTATCTACGTATCACGTAATTACATATCCACCTACCCACACAAAGTTCGAGGGCCGAAAGAGGCGAGACTATCGGGTGTTTGGAGAAGTGAAAAGAAAAGCGGAAAGGACCAAGAATAACAATCACAGTAAAGTTAGAATGAACCGGAAATAATCAGGTTATGAAGTTGTACAAGGCAATGACTTCGACTGTTCACTCGATTCTGTGATGAACTACTTCTATCATTTAAAACAGATCGGCTATTTGTATAAGTATATTTGTGTTTGAAATTCGGTGAATGATTTATTTAAAAAAAGAAGTGTATCTTCCTAATGTAATGCACTGTCACGGTTATTTATGTAATTGATTAAAATTGTTATTTTTATGTAAGGGGGGCTCGTGTCATTCTGTTTTATATATCTGCTCAGATATCTATCTATTCCACCTATAAGTTTCACACTTTATATTAATAATTACTCGATCCGGGCAATAACACCGAAGGCGATCACCCTCTAGATAACGATAACCAAAATTCCACTACAACCCACCCCCAACAAAGTGGCGGCTACGTAGCAATTGTTAGACTTTTGTACCACAATAATGAACATTTGGTCAGCAATGTATTATTCTCAAGATTTGTTTTCCCATAAATCTGTATACTTCCTCTGCCACTAGTACTATACACCTAGACACACAGAAAATATATGCTTGCTAAACATCTTGATACACCAGGTCTATGATTACTTTTTCTTTTTAATAAAATTCTTCAATTTTACTATCTGTGGAGGGTAGTAAACAATCACACCCCAAGTACATTCGGGGTCTGCATGTCATCACGGTTTAAAAGAACAAACTTGTCATAAAGTTAATAAAGTATTTATTTCTACACCTCTCACAGTCTGAGTCTTAAGTGTTTAACTTTTAACACCACTAGTTACTGATGAACCACGCCCACATGAAAATCTGCTCAGCCTCATTATGCCCTATGTTCTCTTTAGGGTCCTCGTCCACGTTCTCGTCTCGTTCGGGCTTAAATTGGTACTGTGTAACCTCATCGAGCAGAATCTTTTTAAGATTGATTTCGTTCGCCATCTCCTAGGAGTTCACCTTCCTCACACGACGAAAATGAGCATGACAAATTTGCCGTAAATTCGCTTGATTCATCACTAGATTCAGCCATCATCACCACATACGCTAACTTGTGGGACTTCTCGACAGTACGTCACTTCCGGAAATCCTATTATCACCGGAAGTATACAAATATTTCCGGAGCGTTTTCCGTAAAACATCGATAAATCCACACATTATCTTCATTTTCTTCTCTGCGAGTTAAAACATGCATTTTTAATGCACATTTCTGAGTTATTTACCGAAAAATGAACATTCTGATATACAGTGTGTATCACACTCTAGTAGACCTTTAAGGCACAACAAACACAAGATATTTAGTGTGGAGACAATTAAAGTGTTTTGCACTAGGATACACCATAGTAGCCGACACTGTTGATTGGAACCCGCACCCCTTTCAGTTGCGAGTTCGGCTTGTTAACCACTGCGTCACTACAGCTCGCCGCAAATACCAAAGAGAAAAATTTTCTATATTAAAGGATATTAGTAATGAATTAGAACCACCATTCATAAATTAACCAGAAAAAAGGCATATCAAAGCCAGAAGATTCCTGTTCGTATGACTACTGTTGAAAATTCGTTCCTTCTGGGGAGAATTAATATTCAAGTTTCGGTGCATTAGTCATATCTATCTATCTATCTATCTATCTATCTATCTATCTATCTATCTATCTATCGTTACGAGTCTATGCTCTTAAAATAAGTAACAGAAAAGAGTAAAGACAACAAGCTTTGTAAAATTTAACAAATAATTTATTTCCCTATAATACAAGTGAAAAAACGAGGAAAAAAGAACTTACGGTATTGCGAATTAAATCCAAAAATAATCCAAGAATTAAAGACAAGTCCTAGTAATAAAAAGTCTTGACTAAAACTCAGTTCAAGTCCCGAAGAGATCCAAAATTAAAGACGATGACGTGTCTGTTATAACCTACGAAGTACTGATGTGTCAACAGTTTCTTGTTGAAACACAAAAATATTATTTCAGGTTTGAATTCAGTATAAATTCCAATTAATGTCTTTATCCAAGAATTTTTGTCAGAATACTTATGTATTTCCAGAGAAAATAAAAACCTGAATTTAATAATTTGAAGAAAATAAAATTCAGCCCACACTGGTCACAACATAATACAACTTAATGTGCTAGATGTCAAAGCACGACTGGTAAAATCCTCAGTCACAAGATAATATAGTTCTCTGCTTGACCCCAGGTCACAATTAGCATTTCTAAAAACAACCATTACCTAATGGAAAACAACCTTCTAGAATGATCTAATGAGCCTTGTTTATTTACAACACAATAGCCTACAAAATTCACTTAGGAATCTCCAAAACCCTGACCCTGATCAACATATTTACTCCTTTGTTTACCTGAATAATAATCCTGATAATAAGCTCATACACATAGAGAATAATGAAGCTATTGTTACGTATATGCAATTTAATTACTTGTGTGTTAGTTTTTAATTTTTTTTAATTTTAATTTTGTTTCATTACATTTTATTGTAATGATTATTTTCACATGATTCGATATTTTTTCCAGTAAATTCAGTTTGTTTAGAACGTAAAAATATTTCTTCAGCACTATTTTTCAGCTCACTCTGGTTCACAGATTTTGTAAACATCGGGTGAAGACGATTGGCTATTGTCAAGGTCATTTCGGCCCGCATGTTAGCTGAACTGTAAACAGTCTTTCTTTTTTTTATATATATTTTCAGTGTGAGAATCTGGTTCTTAGATAGGGCTATTCTTGCCTACGTGCTAATTTTCATTCCTTTTATCACGCTATTCAAATGTTAAGAGACCACGTAACCGATCACGCGGGAATGAAATGACGTTTTAGTTGGGTTAAATACTCATTCCGAGAGCTTTCCAGCCAGTCGTATTCTTAACACCTTGAAGGTACAAGGTGTTTTATATTGTTGATGCCGGCTTGTTCTGAAGTTTTTCTATTTTTTGGAATTTAATAATTTATTCTCTAGAAAACTAAACAAGTGTACTTTCTTATAAAAAGTTCTGGGACAAAGAAATTCAGTGGAAATTTTATTCTGGAGTTTAACGGAAACAAACTGATTCAATCGAGGATCTGTTGCCATTAGTACAACAACCTCATCTGACGTCATCGCCTCCATATTGGAATTTCATCGAGATTCGAACCCGGATTCTATTAGAACTGTTTAGTGATAGGACTTATATATTTTTCAATATCAGGATTAAATTCTGGATTATATTCACAAACCGTAAGTCCTATTTCCAATTTTTACACTGTTTCCTAGGGAAATAATTTTTTTTGTTCAAATATACAAAGCTTGTTGGATTCACTCTTTTCTCTTGTTATTTTTGTACGAGCCTACACGTAACACTATTATTAGTTGTTTACTTAAATGAAATAAATAAAAAATATAAAATACAATCAGGTCAAGCAGAAATGAACTCTATTTTGGACTAGGTCAAGTCCAGCAAACAATGTTACATTACAATAACATGTAATGAAATAAAAAAAATATAAAAAAATTAAAACAAACAAACAAACAATTATATATATATATATATATATATATATATATATATATATATATATATATATATGTGTGTGTGTGTGTGTGTGTGTGCAATCGAAATTTTCAAATATGCGATTGGGCGAAAGTCGCATCTGGTTAGTTGCTTGATCAGATGGAATAGCCCGATGTAGCCATGAAATTTAAAATGGTGACAATAAGGTTATTTTATTCTACATGGATATACAAGTTGTCAATCATTGATTTAATCCGCAAATATTATGTACATATCGCCGAAATGACCCTTCAAGCAACGGTAACTCAGGTTGGAGAAATACTGTTAACTGTCTAAATGTACACTGATACGTCTACGTCAAATGCGTGATTTTATGAAGAGATGAGATCATACCCGTACCGTCCATCAGTATCAGTACAAGTTTGGCGGCTGATTTTGTGAGATTTTGATTGAAACATGGAAATAAGTGTCTATGTGGCGCCTGCTACCGAACGACACTGCAAGCTTACCAAGGCCACAACATTTGCGATGCTAAAGCAGAAACAAAATCTCCATTCAAATCTAAGTCTTTTTTTTATGCGATCGCTATGTGATGGTGCTATCAAGTCAGAAAAAAGGGAGATGGCGGAGAACAACTCGTTGCTTTAAGCCACAGCAGGCTGACGCAAGTATAATGTTTAAGACAAAAATCAATACCCTGAAGGAAGCAATTCATACCGAGTGACAAAAGTTCCTCAGATTACTGATATGACCAGTTCTCACACTGGTCACTATCATACCATAAAAGAGTAAAAGTTAGTAACAGTTTCCTCCACGCATGACCCTCGATCTCTGAATGCCATTTGCGTCCACAAATTTTTTAACTATTTCTAAAAGTCTAAAAGAAGACCTATCATTCAAATGTCATGTTCAAGTTTATTTTGTTTATGTAATTGGTTAAATTGTTATATTTTACATACAAGGGCTCGTGTTGTTCTATCCTATGTCTCTGCTCAGATCTCTGTTATTCCATCCATTAATTTCATATTCTATTTTATTGTTTACTCATCCGGGCAATAACATAATGGTCGATCATCTCGTAGATAATGATAACAAAAGATCCTAAGGAGTGGGTGATCAGTCGGCAAAAATCCACTTACTTGCAATTCTTCGAATATAAAATTCGGTAACTCCTGAGTGAAGAGTGCCTTTGCCGCACAGTCAGCGGGAAAATATGATCAGCTCAAAAGTTTACATGTTTAGCAATTAAATAAACAAAATTTAGTAGACTCATCTTTAACCATTTATTTTTTTTAAAGAAAAAGAAAATTGTATGTACGGCAATGGTTTTTATTTTATGTGTGGCCGAGTGGTCTAAAGCGCTCGCCGTTACGGATCAATGCCATCTCACCTCTGCATTGGTTAGAGTCTCGGGCTCGGTTAGTGTGGGTATGTGAGAAAGCTTGCCGGTAGCTTCTCGTGGGTCGGTGGTTCTTTCCGGGGTTTTCCCGGGTTGTTCCTCCACCACTGATACTGGTCGCCATGTATAGCCTCTCTTGTGCTGAAAACCCTAAACCCTACAACGACAACAACAACAACATGCTATACCGTGCATTGCTCAACCTGCGATCGTTTGCGGCGTCTGTTAGCTCTTATAATGACATTTGTTGAATATACGGTTTCTGATACGCCGTGGCTGTCATATTAGCACCATTTTCATTTAGGACAAACAAGACATCATTTAGCACCAACAAGATATCATAAAAAGTCTTCGGGTGGAAACCCCAGGATGATATGACTTCCCATTTTGGAGAAGTAACAATAACAATGTTTTCAAGATGGCTGTCGTGGTAGCAGTATAGGATATCAGGCCTGCACCATTTCCATTTACGACCAGCTGAACATTGTAATAAATCTTCTGTATTCCTCAAATATTATTTTTAATGTCAGTATCGAAACTAAATTTCGTTCGGCAATTGGTACTGTGTTTGCTGATCTGGACCATGATTAATTCGGATCACCGCCATATTCGCTAGCCAAGGTTCTGATGTGATAACCCTATCTACATCTTGGCGGATCAAACATACTGGTGCTTTGTCCAAGCAACATCTACTGGATTTCATGAGTGGCCTCCCTTAGTATGTAATGCCAACTAACAAATAGCGTAGTGCATTGTACATTGGCCAAAAATGGTGGGGCAAATGACCTAAAATGGATAATTTGGACGTTTAATATCGAAAGTATGACTAAGTACCAGAGGGAAGCCATTACAGGTGTGTTTGAGTGAAAGGTATTTTTTGCAAACGCGGACCTACCCTTGAAAGTTGCTTATTTATCAGTCCATTCAAATTGTGTGCTCCCTTTGTCTCGATCATGTAGGAACAGTGTTCAAATTTGAACAACTTAATTTTGATTGGCAGCGGTACCGCATCCAATGAAATTCACAGACCCGAAGTACAGAAATATCTACGCGATACGCCAAGGTGTTGATAAGGTTATCAGATCGGAACCTTGGCTAGCGAAGATGGATCACGGCTGTTTGGCCTTAGGTCACAATTAATAGTTCCGGTTCAGTACGAATGTAGTCCCAGTCTATTTTTAGATCATTTTTTCCTGTCTCCGTTTGGTGGTGATACAAGAGTTAGATTTAGGCATTCTTGGTAAGGATTTAAAGGCAATTGTTTATTCTTTAGAATATGAGCTTATGGTGTGGTTGTCTGTGTGTATTTCGGCGACAGTGCACAGTGAGTAATAAGGCCTTGGTGATGATCCGGAAGTGAAATCTGTGTTCCATTGCATGGTGTTTTGTTTACAATTCAGCCTCTCAAAAAAATGCAGGTCAACCCTTGACAAGAACTTCACCGTGAAGTCATCTTTGAAGGTATTTTAGATTGACATATGATTTGTATTGATTGTCACACAGTGGAAAGTTCAGTACTGAGAAACAAATGTAGAGAATATATATAGTAAAATTAATTGTGTTCTATGGCCTGTCAGTGCAGTATTTGAGTAAAGTTTAAACTGGTATAAAATCTTTATTATTAATGATAGACACATGAAATTTTAATATGTTATGTATAATGACTTTAAATATATAAGAATGAAATTAAAAATAAAAATTGATTTTTATTTTAAAAATTTTAATGAAAGTTTTAAAAAAATTAAAAAATAAAATTTTTCCACCAAAAATGCACATATATAATATTTATTGGGAATGATATTAAATGATATCAGCATGTATATAATCCTACACCATATACAAGCTCAAATGATGGATATTTGTCAAATTTTATCAGAGAAAATATCTTTGTAAGTCAAAATGAGACCTTCATTTAAAATACATGAAGACAAAATTCTATTTTGTATTGTACCTTTAGGTCATTGAAACTATTTATTTGGGGTCCAAACAGTTAATTTATGTGTTTATGATGGGGTGACTTCCTGAGTAACACATATCTGCTTGTATAGCTATCAGTAATTGTTTATAAACATAGTTATAGGGTATTTAGTGAGAGGACAGAGATGAAGACTTTATACTAGAACCTGCTCAAGTTCTCTACAAAATCATATTAAGCTGTCAGAGAATGAAATACAGGTCAAAGGGATAAAATATACTTTTCCCAGGTATATTTACCCTTGCATGTAAGAAAACAGCAAAAGGATGTAAGTTGAACACAGAATGCATTCCATTTTATTGTTCAGTTTCTTTAAGATATTGATTGATGTAGTGCAGCATTGTGGCCTAGATGATATTATGGGAATTCTAATGATCCATTTTGCTTTATGCATTATTAATTACTAATAATATTTGTTAACTGACACTCTAAAGATTTCATAAGAAATATTCAAACAGATTATTTGAATTTAACTTTGTACAACTAATCGTAACATGGTTACATAGCTGACATGAACAAATATGCATATATTTTAGAATGTTTTGGGATCAAAAGTTGACATTCAGTACATCATATAGGCTGACATAGTACCTATAGTGAACCTGTAAGGCTCAGTTCTGGCTGTGTGCACTTCAAATATCCAAGATGTTATTTTCATCATGAATATGCCTCTGTATGGTAACATATTTCAATTTAGTACTTTGACAGAGTGCGGTATTGCAGCATCAGCTGATATCTGATTCCATTGAATCATTGAGCTTAATAACTGGTAACCAACACTCTTAAAAATAGACTAAAAATGTTCAAACAGATCATTTGAATTATGTTTGCACATGGGATTTGAATAAGTACATTGCATATGTCCCACACATGCAAATGTCCATCCTTGTTTACAAGTTTTGGGGATCCGAATTTCACATTTGGTTGATGATATAGGATCTGTTGGTACCTATAGTTGATCTGTGTGGCCACATTTGGCTGTATTCACTCGCAATATCCAAAATTGTTATTTTCCTCATGAATAAGATTGCTTATAGTAATAAATTTTAATTTGGTACATTGTCATTTGACTTTCCAGTATACTGGTATGTACTAATATTTGCACCAATGATCAAACCTCACCGTTCCAACATTGCCTTAAACTTGATGATACATACTCTACCTGATTAGTTATTTAACCTGTAAATGGCTAAATATGCTTGTAGAAACATCATCTATTTTTTAGGATGCATTTATCACTTTAATACATGCCCATTGCTTCACATTTCTGAGTGTCACTCTGTAAAGTTTACTATTTTTTCCCATGTTTGCAACCTGAATGCTATTTTGAAATCACCATATCCAACACATTTTAATTTCATTTGCCTACATCTTACAGTTTTCTAGAATTAAGTGAAACATGTTATATATTTTCAGGTCTGGCCTGGTATCTGGAACAAAGTGTTAGAGTTGGATCAGTTTGGAAGCTCTCCAGTAGTCCGGTGGTGATAGCAAGGTCTCATAAAGGACATGTGCAGTGTACTGCTATAAGTGACCAAGATTAGTTCATATCAGCACACTGATATACAGCACCTCAAAGACATGGCTTAGATCTTCATGAGAGAGATTCGCACCATGGTTCAGTAAGGTGGAACCTCCCTGAAACTGTATTTTCCTATCACATTGTTGACTTTTGTAGTTATCGACATTAAAATGGAATGCATTTTTGCTATAAAACATGGTAGTGGTCCCACCAAAACTTTAAATTTGAGTGCACTATTAGTTATACAAACAACTGCCCAAGTACCTGACACAATAAATGTGGAACATAGCACCTGTCATTGTTTCTTTAGTGTGTACACCTATATGCATCTGGATAGGCATATTGCAATTTGCTGCCAAAATCACTGTGAGCTATCATGCTTCAGTACCCCTGGGAAAAATGTTATCAGTTGTACAGACCCAAACTACCATTTGTTTTAAATACCATTCATTAATCAACTTTGCTGCCTTAAATTTGTCAAAATGAATCTTATAACTTGTGTGAAAATTTAATTTTTTTTAAAATTTAGTTTTTAAAATTTAAATGTTTATTTAAATTTCCATTAAAATTTAATATATCATTATTTTTAAATTTCAAACATATTTTCAGACAGGCCTTATCATGTATTACATTTAGGTTTTTACTGCATTGAAAAATTCCTGTAATTAAGGAAGATATAGCAAATTTAGTTTTGGTTTCTCAAGAACACTTGGACCACAACTTGCACCCTGTGGAACACCACCACTACACACTTTCTGACAGCTGTCACATGTCTTGTTTGCAAGGAAATTCCAAAAGACTTCATGTTTAAAGTTGAAATAAGTGTGGCATGCAAGTATAAAAGTTTGACTAAAATTGGCCATACAAATTGGGCCTTTCAGGCCTTAGGTCACAATTAATAGTTCCGGTTCAGTACCCACGAATGTAGTCCCAGTCTATTTTTAGATCATTTTTTCCTGTCTCCGTTTGGTGGTGATACAAGAGTTAGATTTAGGCATTCTTGGTAAGGATTTAAAGGCAATTGTTTATTCTTTAGAATATGAGCTTATGGTGTGGTTGTCTGTGTGTATTTCGGCGACAGTGCACAGTGAGTAATAAGGCCTTGGTGATATCCGGAAGTGAAATCTGTGTTCCATTGCATGGTGTTTTGTTTACAATTCAGCCTCTCAAAAAAATGCAGGTCAACCCCTGACAAGAACTTCACCGTAAAGTCATCTTTGAAGGTATTTTAGATTGACATATGATTTGTATTGATTGTCACACAGTGGAAAGTTCAGTACTGAGAAACAAATGTAGAGAATATATAGTAAAATTAATTGTGTTCTATGGCCTGTTTGGGACCAAACAGCTAATTCATAGTCCGGTTCCCTGCTTCTAATGCAGGGAGCATACGAAGCAGGAAACCAGACTAGTTAATTAGGACCAAATTATATACTGATTCAGTCCAAACTCCATGCTGATTCGGACCATGTGAAATATAAAAGAAAAACAATGGAAGGGTACATAACTGATTTATTTCAGTAGCTATTACTGTTTTCGCAAACATAATAAAAGAATATAAAATGTTGATTTTCAGCTCATAAATTTACAAATGATAGTTCTTTGTACATTTCTAGCCGAAATCACAACACAATAGATATAAGCTATCGTAATTATATTTTCTTTGAAAAATTGAAACAACTTTACAGCGTTTACTAAAAGGAAAAGGAAGTTCTTCTTTCAAGTAATATTTTTAAACATTTTCAAACTTTTTATCAATCAGGCCATTATGGCCGACTTTCAAAACTTATCAAACCGTTGTTATTGTTGTTGTTGTGGGTTTAACGTCATTTTTCACTACACGATAGGCTAAACAATGGTAGCCTGTATAACTAGTGGAGGAAGAACCCGGGAAAATCCCATGAAGAAACACCCACCAACGGGAAGCTACTGGCAAGCTTTCTCAAATACCTACACTGGCTCAGCCCGAGACTCGAACCGAGGTGGATAGAGGTGATATGACAGTGATCGGTAAAGATGAGTGCTTTAGACCACTCGGCCACCTGGGTATACAAATTAACCCATGGCTATTATTGACAGCTAATGCAAATGGCGTTTTCTTTGGATTATATTTACCATTATATATATATATATATATATATATATATATATATATATATATATATATATATATATATTGCGTAAAAAGGTATTTGATCAGAAAAATAATATTAAAACGTACTTTAGTGTTATTGTTGAAATTTTGTCTTGCGATTAAAATCTCGAACAGTAAACTAACTTATTTTATTTTCATTCTAACTTTCGAAATTTTTTGAATTATTAATGAACAAAATACATTTCATTTAAAGCACATAGTAAATCCATTAAAAGCTTGATTTCTGATTACAGGTTTCATTTTATATTAACACATCTACTTACATGTAACCAAAGATGACGAACTTATTTAAAGTAAGCAATTTATTGTTTTCTAGAATGGTATTCAATTCGCTATGTTGGAAAATGAAAACAAAAATGCTTTCACTGTATAGCAGCAATGATCAACAGGTTTTGCAAAAACTGATGGTCAGATGATATCACTATTATTTTTTAAAAATTAATTAAGGCTTACTAATCAAGCAAAGTGTTAAACAGACGGTGATAATACGATGTGACCATTAAAGTGGCATTGATTAAACAGGCATTCTTTAAAAATGCGGAAGACACTTTCGTCATCATTCTCAAAATCTATAAACAGCGATTACATATTTTCGTTATATATTTATTTTCTTTATTATAAGGATGTCCATAATATTAGCAGAATATAATGATAGTGACATATAATGCTGTCATAAATTTGACAGGACATCGGTTTCATATTTAAGCATACAAGTGCTATTATTATAGTACCATTACTGCTGTATAGAGTACAACACCGGATAAAGAAAAATTTTGCACAAAGCTAACAAAAGTAGTAACATACCAATATACAGTTTAGACGAAAAATGCGTAACTGCATGGGCCCTATTTTATTATTATTGTTTTGTTGCATGTTAATACTTGTATTATTTCTCAATAAAATAAACTATTTTAAATTCTGAACAGGGGTGAGTCGTCTACATTGAAAATATTTCCCTATTAAGTTGGTAATGCAAGATAGTCGTAAATTATTTCAACTGATCTGATTTGTATACAAAACAACGCAAATCTACCCTAGAAATAATGAGATATAATATTTTCTGCAACTGTAAATGTCACTTTGAAATCTACAAGATGAAACTAAATACGATTTCAAATGTTCCGAATCGGCCTGAAACATGGTACGAATCAGCTTGTAAATTTGGTCCGAATAAACTTGATCCGGGTCAGCCTGCACTTGGAGGAACAACCACCAATTAACAATCAAAATAACGTGTTTGCTACTTATTTAGGGCGCACTTCCGGGTTGTTTCCTGTATATATGTGCAGACCTTATTTTGTTGGGGGGGGGGGCTGGTTGGGGGGGGGGTTTCCTGTGTAAAATTCACGGTGAGAGCCCTTTACTTTGTCGTGTGCATCTGCCTACTCGGTTTTATCATCACAAATAGTCCTAACGTCGTTTTTAATACACTGCACTCGCTTGCTTTCCAAATTATTAAAGTTTGCGCTGACGGAGCAAGTTATGGTTTGAAACTTGTAAGATATGAAAATATTAAATGGTGTAACTGTGCCAGGCAAAAACTCCACAAATGCATTTATGGTGCGGATTGTCTCGGCTCTACCTTACACCACTGCAATGTGCCGCGAGAATACAGTACAGTGGGCCTACGCCTGCCTATATACAACGATTTTCTGGACGTATTTGCCCTGTCAATATGAAATACCCTTTATCTCTATATGCAGACACGGCTTCACGCAATCAATGTGGATACCTTCAGGGTATTGAAAAGCTGATAAATGCGTATTCTTCTCACTACAGTATACAGTTCAGTAGAATGAAATTAACTTACCTCGCCATAATATGCAGCCATGTTGTTTTCTGTTAAACTTCACCGGTAATTTGTAAAACACATATACCGTAGCCACGAGGTTCACGTATATTAACAAATATTCACGAGCTTTACATGTACACGCTCAATCGTTATCTCCCACTCTTTACTTTTAACAGGTGAACTATTGACCTTTGCCAAGTCAAGTGTACGCTTTTCCGCAGTCGTCTGCTATTGCTACTTTCCAGTTGTGTTCTCTACACAGAGGTTACCTCCCTTTAGCAAGAATGTGTCTCGATGTATTTTGAAAGTCAGAAACTGATTTATTCTGTCCTGCATCACCATTCCTTCATCAATTTTTACATAAGAAACTTATTGAACTCTATCAGTATAATATGTCAATGAACCTGTTTTACTTGAAAATCAAACTTGTTCACGATGTTAACCAACCAATACACACATGGGCCCCCGCAGGATTTTTTTGCCGGGGGGGGGGTTTGGGGGTTGGGGGGCAGGACTTTGTGCAGGGGGGTCAGCCAGTCACGGCCGGGCGAGTTAGTATAAGAAGCAGTCTGAAACTAAAGCTAATATTTATTATGCGTTTTGAACAGAATCTTGTGACTTATTTTCAGCTTCATTTGCATGATTAAACTTGTCGGAATTTATATATATATATATATATATATATATATATATATATATATATATATATATATATATAGTTGCAGTCTGATTTCCGGGGGGGTCACATGACCCCCCCCCCTTGACCCATGCTGCGGGCGCCCATGAATACACAAGCAGTTATATGCAGACACTGCATACAACATCAGGGGCGGCTCCAGAAAGCTGCCAGCAACTGGTACCCCAGGCGAACCATGCAATTAGCGTCCACCCCCACCCCGCCATAATTTCTCCTCAAATATGGTGCCCAAGGCAACTGCCTAGTTCGCCTACTTGACGGGCCACCCGTCTACATTCGACACCATGGGGGTGGGACGGGGGCGGGAAGCCCGTCACAGTCTATGCCATGCAGTGCTGTCCAACATGCGGCCCGCGGACTGATTTTAAATGGCCCGCCAGAGCTCGAGCAATTTTTGTGCATTTATGTAAAAAAATGTCAATGGCCTACTTTCATAGTATATCTTCGTAACCAGGTAATCATTTTAGCTGGGAACAAAATCAAACATAAGCGTATTACAGCTAACGCCATCTATCGAATGATAATGACAAATAACCAGTGAGTTAGTATATTAATACATCCTGTCTTCATGCAGAAGACGCGAGCCGTGAGTAATTAAAATAAACACATCCCGCCAAAATTAATAAAACCGGAAACGGATATCTAGAACACGCTAGCGTGCCATTATTTTGAAAATAGTAATACCTACAAGCATTCATAAATATGTTTCTAAAAATCTAAAAAAAAATACAAGTAGTTCGAGCGAAGTAAAAAAACGGAATGTTACGAAAGAGAACCGTACGTTTAATGCTTCATGGGAACTGGATTTTGGCTTTATATTGTCAAATGATAAGCCGGTGTTTCTGACATGTCCGAATTCTATCTCTGTTTTGAAAGAGAAAAAAAAAAACAATCTACAGAGACAGTACACGTCCATGCATAAAGATTTCGACAAACATTATCCAATTGGTACGAAGGTAAGAGAAGACAAAGTTGCTTCCCTAAAAAAGAATCTTAATGGCCAGCAAAGTGTTTTTCGTCGACTGTTGAGCTCAAGTGACTGTTACTGAGGCATCTATAAAGATTGTAACAAGATAACCGAGTTGGGATTTCGGATTAACAACAGAACACCTCTGATGGTGATACAATTACAATGTTAATTGATGTACGACTTGAATGAGAAAAGAATATTGATTAATATGTGCGTGTATAAGATCCAAATATTGGACAAATTAGCATAATCCGCACGAGCCTAATAATGCAACAAATATAAATACAAATAAATGACCTTACACAGTACAAGGACAAAGGTGAACGATTCACAGCAACTTCACAAGATGAAAAGAATGATGTACTTTACTCAAAAATAGTAAAAAAAAATTATGTACTTTTACTCATATAGTAAAATGTATTCAGTCAACTAGTGAAAAATGAGATTCTTTTTACTCAGATAGTAAAATGAGGAATTGATTGGACAGATATCATACAAAAATATTTTTATGCTCCCAAAACAATGGTTATAACAAAACTCCAAAATTAGCCCACGGCTAAAAGATTACATGCATGGAGTAACACAAAACACTCCCGTCAATATCACACTTGGCTACCAGTCACTGGTCAATCAAGCAAGCATCATTATAGGTAGTTTTAGTCCGATAAATCAACCCCCCAAATCTTTGTTGATACTGATGGACGATACGTCGGTCTGATGTGACCTGTTCATTAAAAAAGTACAATTTTGCTGCATGCAAATCTTTCCGGAACAAACCTGCGTACACTTTAGACACATACCGGTAACTAGTAACAGCCATATCACGCGCGAAATTCAAAATGGCCACAGGACAGATGGTCGTGCTATTCCAGGTGGATTTACAAGCACAGGCACTTGATTCCGGGGTAAACTAATGTGTACACTCACCAATTAACACAAGGTAACTAACTCACGCCGGTCACAATATGACCCCTCGATGATTCCGATCTAATTTTCCGATACTATCTGTGCATTCAGTTACACATAACGTACACCAATATAACGAAGACACTCCACACCTTACATCCATTACCAGTTAAGTAACCTTACTGATTCTGAACGGCCAATTTTGCGAAAAGTTTATCCGTTGCTTCGCGTCTTCCACACTCTTGTGAACGTTCCAATAATCAACTTCCGGTCTACTTCGGAGTGAATGCGATTATTGGGCAGGATGATTATAAACAACGAAGACATATAAAAAAGAACGATCAAAATTAAAATTAAAATTAAGTTCATTTTCTTTCAGGATCATTTAGTCAATATTATTTCGAAGAATTTTTTCAATTGATCTGTTCATTTACCATATTTTACGTGTATCTTAGAGGTCACTACACTTTAATATTTGCATTAAAGGAGAGACATCCCAAATGTGATATCTCGAAAAGAGGGAAATTCAAAATATTTGTTCTTAGTCCGGAAATCGCTAAATGGCCGAAATTACAATCTCAACGTGGTATGTGCTGGCTAGTAGACTGAAGTTTAAAAAAATCCCCCCCCCCCCATTCCCTGCCAATCACAGGTGTTCGATACTGTGCTGCCAATTTTGTAACTTTTTTTTTTTACATAAAAACGGGTGGGGTGAAAGTACTGGAAGTTATTGGATCCAAATTACACGTTGTCAAATAGATTCGCATATATTTCTTGCTCTCATGTATGGACCAAAAACGACTTCATGAACTGTATTATTTTAAGAACAAAATATTCATGGAAAAGAGAACAAATGACCCTGGCTCCAAAAGAATACCAGTAACCCACCTTCAATCCCCGAAAATTATATGGTCGGCCCCTACCATTTACTTACTTTTCGGCTGGGCCTTTTTTTTTTAACAGAGTATAATTATCATGATGGAAATCAAATCACATATTTGATATGGCTATTTCTATGCATGTGAAGATGACTTTAATATATTTTCATGCCAAATGAACCCAGATTTAAATATTGTATAAGTGTACATATTTGGACTTGTATTATTCTTGAATAAATATATTCTTTCCTTAATTTGGCAAAATATACAGGAGTATGCAAATGATCATTGGTACCCATATTTCTAGGGATACTGTGTCATTACATTTTCATGACAATAACCTTTATATTTTTTCAATGATTAATTACTTCATCAAATCTCAATGTAGACAAAGACAACCTATATCATATATTTTCATCCCATAAAGAGAGAGAGAGAGAGAGAGAGAGAGAGAGAGAGAGAGGATGTGAGTTTATGAAATCATGTAAAATTATTAGAACCTTACATCACCACTCCTCCAGAAAGAAAAACCTAAACTGATAGTTTTGAGTAAAATATATCATTTTAAACTGAAAACTGTAATATATATATATATATATATATATATATATATATATATATATATATATATATATATATATCTTACATTTTATGTCTTATGACATTATCTCCTCCTTCCGAGTAACAGACCACACATTTTAAAGGATTCTTCCATTATATTTAAGGCTGTCAGAGAATCTCATGATTGATGGGAACAGAAACACAAGCCTTGATGACATTATTTCTAGGTTGACAGGGGATATTCCAGCTTCTAAGGATGTGTGCAATCCAGCAATGCTGACTTACATAATCATGAAAATATTTCCAAATGTGAAGAAGTCTATTGTGATAGTTAACTGCATGAGGCTAAGGAGCATACAAGGTATAGCTATAGATTCATCAAGCAGTAAAAGTCAGCCTATTCCATTTGAAGCACTGCATACCATGAAGCCATCAGAATGGTTTCTGCTTGAAAAATCTGATAGTGTTTGCAAGCTTGGTTGTAGGTCAAAGGAGACTTTTAATGGTAACCCAATGATGACTGAAATCAGTATCAGCAAGGATGGCATTGTTCAGTTGTCTGTAGCTGGAAAATTCATCGACCTTTCTCAGTTCTACATCAGTTCAAAGCTGGTATTCAGTGTGAACTTAATAAATGCTCTGTTTTGTTGTCTCAAAGTTATTTCTGTATGTCATGGATACCACAACAAGAATAAGGAACAGCCATTTACATTTTTCAATAATAAATATGTGAAAGAGGTATGCATAGTGCAGAAGGATACTGAACCAAAAAGTGTAATCAGGCATATCAATTGCTATAAAGTAGTTCCTAGAGGCAGTGTTTCTCATACATGTCAGAGGTGCAGTAGAGCAATGTGTACAAGCCGAAGTAATCAAAGAATGAAACAGAAGCAATCAGAACATGCTCAACATGTGTATCAGGGTAAAGAAAATGAAAATCCTTTGCCTGGATGCAAACATTTTGAAGACATAATAACAGTTTTCAGAAACATTGCACCAAATCTGACTGAAAATCAGCTTACACTCATGTGTTCACAAAAATATTTTAGGGTGATGCAAGCTAAAGACAGTACATTTTAATTAAATAGGGGAAAACTAATGATAACACCATCCCTAACTCACACTTGACATGTCAACTGAGAGTGGAGGATCAAATTGTCATTAGTTTTCCTCTTTTACTGATACAAACAACTGCATGTGAGTTCAGTGTATATAACCAAAGGCCAAAAGCACAATGACAAAATATGACAATATTGCCATATTTATAAATGTGAAGTCTGATATAGCATTGACTCTTTTTCTAAGAGCATTTAGTACAGAACCATTTTTCATTTTCTGTGCTACTCCACAACTCTTCATCTATGCCCTGACAAAACCAATCAAACCATTCATCACACAAATCACACTGGATCCACAACTCACCCTCTGCATAATGACGTTTACATACAGAGCAAACTGAACTATCAGTGTTACTTTTGTCATATTTCTCCATTTTCTTTTTTCCTTTACCATTTCCTGTCCATTTTCCTTTTCTCACTCTAGTTCTTTTTCTAGTACATGGCTGACTTTTGCTACAGCTGGAAGTGACTTGTTTACTACTAACTTTCGAACAACTGGCAACAGGATAATTCTGTACTAAAAAATATGGCTTTGACATTTCATCCAAAGCAGGTATTACATTACATAATTTATTAACTAGACCACTCTTCTGTACATTTCCTGCTTCTATGCCATAGGCTTTACACAGCAAAATCAGATCCGATTTCAAGAAGCTAGTAAATACTACAGCCTTCAGATCATAAATCTGTGATTTCAGTTTTAAGTGAGAATACAGTTTATTTTCTGACTGATCTTCCAAGATATATTTCATGTCCAAAGCTAATGCATCACTACTGTGTTTGTGCTTTGATCTCATCACCACTCTCTTTCTCAAACTGTCTGACTTCAGTTTTCCAAGACTGGAAATGGTATCTTTTCTGAACTGAACGTCACCTATTCTACTGTAACGACCTATCAAATCTTCATATAGATCTCTGATACAAGAAGCAATCATGGTATCGTCCACTTGTATGACACTCATACTGGGATCAAACTTTATGTCCAGCCACTCCCAATATTCAAACTGTCTCATCCTTAAGTATTACAGTCTTACAATACTGTAAACTCCATGCACCATGCAAATGTAATGCATCTACATGTTGATACTGCCTCCTTGTATTGTCAACTTGCAAGAAAAATACAGAATCCTTGATGTTTAGTTAGACCATGGTTGATATTCTGTCTTCTTTGTGTCTCATGCAAGGTCTGTTTATACTTGCTTTTGTTTTCCAAATCAACAGCTGAAGTTGTATGGTGATCTAACATTTTTGCTTTTAAGAAACATTGACTGACCAAGTTAAATTTTTCCTTTCTGTACAAGCTGTTCTTTCCTTTCTTCATATTATGGTATCTGCTCTTTGCAATACATCTACCTGCAATATACCTTAATTTTCCTTGTCCTGGCTCTGATACAAGTATGGAAGGTGCATGTACAACTTGTGTGGTACTGAAAATGTCAGTAGCATATTTGTCCAAAACAATTTCACAAATTCTGTCAAAAATCTTTCCAAATGCAATAAAAGTATCATCATTTGGAACAGAATTCAAGAAATTTTCAAGAATTTGGATGCATTCCTGAGACACTGAAAACTGGTAAACTTCAGAATAATATTCACTCCATGTCTTTGAATCCGGTTTTCTTACCTCTATATTACCACATACTTTATTTAAGATACTTTGAATTTTTTGGTACAATATCTCAAAAAATGTATTCAACTCCTGCAGTGGCTTTTTGAAGATTTCTGTTAGTGTTACGTTTAATCTCATTTGCTCAGGTGTTATTGCATTTTCTGGATAAGTTGTTTCATTTTTGTATGGTCAACATGATGCTCTAAAATGTCAGAGTCAGCTGTGGTTAACCTATGTTCTTGGTCACTACATTGTTGAGTAATTTCTTTGGTGCTTATTTAATTTCTTAGAGAAATAGCACACTCGGTGATCAACACTATTTCTGTCTTATTGAATCAATACTGCTTCAACCCCAACATCACTTGCATCAACAGATAATTTAAAAGATTGATTGAAATTTGGAGCTGTGAGAACCGGCGCACATTTGAGTAAGGCTTTTAATCTATCAAAAGCCTCCCGACATTTTTCAGTCCAAAGAAACGTGTTTTTCTTACTCAACAAGTTTTTCAGGGGTTCAGCAATATTAGAAAAATTGGAACAAAATTTCCAATAGTAACTGGCCATACCCAAAATTTGCATCAGTTGCTTTTTACTGACAGGCACAGGGAAATCAGAGATAGCCTTGACCTTAGAATCTATAGGTTTAACTTGACCATGTCCCACAATATGTCCTAGAAAAGTTACACTAGCATGGCAAAATTCACTTTTAGATAAATTGATTGTCAAATTTGCATCAGTGAGTCTGTTGAAGAACTTCCGAATCATGGCTAGATGTTCTTTCCAGGTGTCGTTGTAGATGATGACATTATCGATGTGAGCATCACAATTATCTGGACCAGAGGTAATCATGTTCATCAAACGTTGAAAAGTACTTGGGAAACCCTTCGTCACAAAAACGGCATTATTTTATATTGATAGAGTCCATCTGGAGTCACAAATGCCAAAATTTCCTTTCCCCTTTCCGTTAGTGGAATTTGCCAAAATCCTTTCAGAAGGTCAAATTTGGTGACGTACTTGGCATTTCCAATTTTATCAATACAGTCATCAATTCTTGGTAATGGAAATGAATCTGTTTTTGTCACACTGTTCACTTTCCTATAATCAGTGCACATACGGAAAGTTTTATCTGGTTTCAGAACAAGTATACATGGTGAACTCCAGTCACTCTTACTGGGCTCTAGGAAAAGGTTCTCCAGCAAATACTGAATTTCCTTTTTCAAGCATTCCTGTTTGAGAGGGTTCATCCTGTATGGGTGTTGTTTCACAGGTTTTGAATCTACAATTTCAACGTCATGAAAAATTTTGTTTGTCCTTGTAGGAATATCTGGAAACAAGTGCTCATATACGAATAATAACTGTTTAAGTTCATTCCTTTCTTGTTGTTGCAAATGTAAACGTTTCTGGTCCGGATTTTCCATAATTTCCGAATTCCGAAGATTTATTGCTCCAAGATTAACAGAGTCTGATTGAATTTCTTCACTTAAATCTTCAGTTGGTGGGACAGGTACAACTAAATTAATTGCATTATTTACATGGCTATCTCTTTCAGTATACTGGTACTCCGTTAACTTATTTAGATCAGAGTACTATTATTATAATTTAACTCATTCACTTTCTTCTTTACTTTGTAAGGGCCGTAAAATCTAAATTGAAGAAAAGTTTGAAAAATGAGCAAGAGAGAATGAACTATATTACAGGACTCAAACTTCTCTCAGTTAAAGTTCTGTGAAACCATACTTTCCCTTTTGACTTGAATTGCTGAGTGCCAAATTCAAGCATAACAAGCTGGAAAATTCCAGACATAAAATTTGACCTTTGACCAGATTGGACAGATTTGGGAAGGCCAAATTGAGTAAAAAAATTCATCAAAGTTTTTACTATGGTTTTGGTTTTAATATTCCTCAAAGGAATTGCCTCTGGGAATCTTGTTGACGCACACATAATGGTGAACAAATATTGGTTGCCTGGCTTGGTCTTTGGTAAGGCACCAACACAATCTACGTTAATTCTGCTAAACGGTTCGTCAAATGCAGGAATAGGTTGTAGATGAGCCTTAGGTATCTTTTGATTGGGTTTTCCTACCATTTGACAAGTATCACTTTTGATTTTTGGCCAATAAAAGTGAGTCAAGATCTTGTGATAAGTTTTATTTATCGCTAAATGACCAGCCAGAGGAGTTTCATGGGCCAAACTAAGTATTTCCTGTCTGTAAGATTTTGGAACTACAATCTGATAGTTCACTGACCACTCGTCACTAGCAGGTACCTTGGGAGGTCCCCATTTTCTCATAAGAATTCCATTTTTAATGAAATAACAGACAGGTACTTCAGTGGCTTCAGTTTCACTAATGGCCCTCTGAAACAAACAGGAGATCTCAGGATCTTTTTCCTGTTCAACAAAAAGTGATTGTCGTTTGTCACCCTGATTAGATAAAAGAGAATGAGTATTTAAAAGAGG
This sequence comes from Megalonaias nervosa, assembly GCA_016617855.1. Classification (NCBI taxonomy): domain Eukaryota; kingdom Metazoa; phylum Mollusca; class Bivalvia; order Unionida; family Unionidae; genus Megalonaias; species Megalonaias nervosa. The sequence continues at coordinate 26,183 of JAECUM010013312.1, read as the reverse complement.
ATCACTGTGATCAATACCTTTTGATTGATCCAAATTAGAAGTGGAAGTGACCTCATCAAAAGCCTGACCAATACACGTGTCAGCTAAAGGAATATTTTCCTTATCAAAATCATTCTCAAGAGCTTTCTTTGACATAGCTCTGGTAACTGCACAAGCTGGGTATAAATCAGGGTATTCTATTTCAATAGGATCAAGTTTCTGATCCAAAGAAGGCTTGTCAGTTACAAGTGGATTAACCACAACCTTGTCTCCAGCTAGGTCGTTGCCTAGTAACAAATGCATGCCCTCAACGGGTAAAGTAGACACTATTCTGACTGTTACAGGTCCTGAAACTAAGTCTGATGACAAATTTACAGAATGGAGAGGAACATTAACAAAGCCACACTCTACTCCCTGAATGAGAAGACTCTCATTAGAACAGGACTTCTCAGAAAAAAGCAACGTACCTGATAATAAAAGACTAAGAAGTTCCTGTACCCCTTAAAATTTTAATAGGGATAGGAGTGGCCAAATCACCCAAGAGTGATATAGAACCCTTCGACATGAATGGTTCATAATTCTCCATAATAAAATCAGACTGGGGTTTATTAGACCCAACAAATGTATTGCTTTCAATACATGACCGTGACCTTGACCTCTTAGAAATAAGAGCATTTGGGATAGGTCTATCTTGATTCTGATGCCTATATTTCAACTTGAAGCAATCAGAAATGATGTGTCCTTTTTTCTTGCAATAGGTACATATAAGAATAGACAAGGATTTTGAATCAAGTTTATCAGAAGCTTCATTTTTAGAAGTTGTGCCAGACTGAGTTTTAGAAGGAGTCGTATTAGGCTGAAATACCTTTCTACTAGTAGACTGCTGATTGAATGATTTGCTTACAACAGGAACTTTATGAGTTAAGGAATACTCATCAGCAGCAAGAGCAACATTTTCCAAGGATTCGATCTTATGCTCTTCAAGATGATTCTTAATGTCACTAGGGATACAGTTCTTGAACTCTTCAAGTAATACAAGTTGTTTGATATTTTCATAATCATGTTCAACTTTCTTGGCTAAGCACCATCTCTCAAATAACTGCTCTTTTTTCTCTAGCAAATTCGACATAAGTTTGTCCAGCTTCTTTTTTATAGTTTCTGAATTTTTGCCGATTAGCCTCAGGGACTAACGCATAACCCCATAAGATGCACTCCTTAACCAAATCATAATCAGAACTTTGCTGTACTGACAGGGATGCATAGATATCTCGGGCCTTGCCGAAAAGTACACATTGCAATAATTGAGTCCAATGCTCCCTTGGCCATTTCAAATTGTAAGCAACTTTTTCAAAATAAATAAAATATTTGTCAACTTCTTTTTCTCAAAAAGGGGGCACTAACCTGTTATTTCTTGTAATGTCAGAACTTGAATTTGTATGTGAAGTGGAAATGTGCTCTTCACTTGCCAGCTCTATTTCTTTTATTCTAATTTGAAATTCCCTTTCATCATTCTCTTTTTCAAATAACATTTGTTTCTCTCTCTCTCTCTCTCTCTCTCTCTCTCTCTCTCTCTCTCTCTCTCCTCTTTTTCAAATTGCAATTTTATTTGATTACCATTTTCTCTTTCCTGTTTCTCTCTCTCTCTCTCTCTCTCTCTCCTCTTTCTCAAATTGCAATTACAATTGTTTTTCTTCTAATTGCAACTGCATTTTTTTCTCCTCCTTCTGAAGTTCAAGCTTCCTTAACTCCAATTCCATCTTGGATTTCATTTTTAATTCCTTTACTTTTATGTCAGAGTCTGATACCGACTTGCTGACCGAAGCCAAAACACTTTTATCAAGAACATTCTTCTCTACCAAATATTGAATCAAAATGTTTTTAATTTCTTACTTCGTTAAGGAAGCTTTTGCCTCAGAAAGATCGTATTTTCTGGCAAGTTCAAGCAACTCATCTTTTTTCAAACTATCCAACTGCACCTGAGTAGGACTAGAAAGAAAAGTCTCCACTTTTAATGACATTGTGAATGAAAGCCTGTTGTTTTCACTAAAGATTTCAAACAAAATGTAAAATAGTAGTTGCGATTTAATAACTAGGGGAATTTAAATTTAAAAAAAACAATTTTCTGAAATATTTTAACCAAATTCATATATCCCAAGACGAGCAACCCAATTTTCTTCTGTTACGTGTAGGCTCGTACAAATGTAAGAAAGGAAAAGAGTGAAGCCAACAAGCTTTATAAATTTTAACAAAATAATTTATTTCCCTAGAAAACAATGTAAAAATTGGAAATAGGACTTACGGTTTGTGAATATAATCCAAAATTTAATCCTAGGATTGAAAAATATAAGTCCTATCACTAAACAGTTCTAATTGAATCCAGGTTCGAATGTCCGTGAAATTCCAATATGGAGGCGATGACGTCAGATGAGGTCGTTGTACTTATGGCAACAGATCCTCGTTGAATCACAGTTTATGTTTCCGTTTAGAATTCGAGAATAAATTTCCACTGAATTTCTTTGTCCGAGAACTTTTTTAAAAAAAAATACACTTGTTTAGTTTTTTAGAGAATAATTTATTAAATCCCAAAAAACAGATTAACTTCAAAAACAATTGACATCAACAACAAAAACACCTTGTACCCTCAAGGTGTAAATAAACGACTGAAATAATCTACTACCAATTGGATGTTTTAAGCCTCGATTTTAGATCACATGGTGGCTCATGTGACATGCTACGTGATTTCTAATTTGAACAGCGCAATAAAAAAAAAATGCCAATTAGCACGTAGCTAGAATAGCCCTATCTAAGAATCAAATTCTCACACTGGAAATAAATTAAAAAAAGAAAGGCTGCCTACAACTCAGCCAACACGTGGGCCGAAAATGACCCTGGCAACAGCCAGTCATTTCCGCTTAGTGTTTACAATATCTATGAACCAGGGTGAGCTAAAAATAGTGCTGAAGAAGTCATAATCTAATCGGGTCAAGCCAATTTTCCGAAAAAAAGATTCAAATCCAATGAAAATTATCATTACAATAAAATGTAATGAAACAAAAATAAAATAAAAAAGAATTTGAAACTAACACACAAGTAATTAAATTACATATTCGTAACAATTCACATGTGATATTTCTATCGTAGCCACAAAGATGCAATTGTTGGGAGGAGATGAAGGTGCAATGCAGCTTGAAATAATTGAAATGCAACATAATATGGCTCTTCCTGACAAACACAAGGATACGCCGCCAACTGAGTTCTGGATGACATGTGTTTCTTCTGTTGAATTTCCACACATATCGAAATGTTGTAAAAACAATATTGACAATGTTTGGAAGTTCCTACGTCTGTGAAGCTGGATTTTCTGCAATGATCAATATCAAGTCAAAAAAACGAAACTCTGTGACTGACGAACATTTAGAAAATCTAATGAAGGCAGCAGTTACTGAATATAAACCGCAAATAAAAAGAATTGCAAGTACAATTCAAACCAAAATATTTCACTAAAACGTGCTTGAACTTTTGTTGCTATACGTTTGTGCGCTGAACTATTACAAAGCATACATAAATTGTTACTTAATAAATTTTAATAAAGATAAACAATTGTGAATAATTTTTATAGTCGTTGCTTTTAAGTTTTCTACTGCGGCCCTCGGCTTCAAGAGATATTTTTCAGTGGCCCATGGTCTATGGCTCTTGTCAAGAGCAGAAAACTCCCACTCTGTGTGTCAATTGCAAACAAATTCTGCAGAAAGAAAGAATGAACACCCTTCAACTGAAAAAATTACATAATTTCACAGAAGATTCAATGTCCTAGAAAGAAACCAAATTAGCAAAGGAAAATTGCACTAAGCACTTGTGATGCAAGTACTCAGTTTGAAAAACAAAACTGTCTTGGAACATTCGGCCAAGTTTCAGAGACCAATACAATAATACACATGCTTTTTGCATTTGATGATTTATCACGTCCATAGTTCTATGTTTGGTACAGGAATGTCGACGCTCCTACTGGCTACGGCGCCTCATATAAATGAGAGGGAAAGGAAATCGAGTCTTCATTACATGTATACACGCTGCTTCAAACGCAAACTAAACCGCAACAGAACACTTATTCAAAATTCAGTATTTGCCAATTCAAGAAATAATTTTGTAACCAATGAACATTCATACACTTTAAAGTTTAAATCCTTAAATTAATACCGTGTAACATTTATTAAATGTGGTTATTAGCAAAGAATTTCTGAGTAAAAGTTTTAAGATTGAAATTTTCACTAAATTGTATTAAAAGTAATTTTTGATTAAATTATATTTAAAGTAATTTTCCACTAAAATATATTGAGATTAATGTTATTTATTTCTGTACTACAACTGTATACTATTTTAATAAAGATTGCGCTTTTACGAGCAAGTGCAAAATCTCTTTGTACTATAAAATACACTTCTGCTGTATCCAAAAGTCTGCAATTTTTAGACTCGGTTGTAAGTTGCCGAACAGGCATATTCCTTTTGGATGAATAAGCTAGAAGATTCACGCGTTTCTTTAAAACGAATAAGCCGATGCAGCAGAATTGTCTATCTGATGACGTACACAGACGCAGACAGAATCAGTAGGAAAGACGGGAGTCTCGTTCTGATTCGAAATGAATGAACACAAAATACCTCAACAACTGTCCATATTTGGCCGTGAGGATACGTTCAAAATTGCGGATAAATTGAGAACAAGCTTGCGCAAAATCAATTCATTCATCGAGAATCAGAAGACTCTGTCTTTCCTTACAGGTAAACATCGTATGTGTTCATAGACTTCTTTAAAGAATAGGAATATTTTAATGTTTGAGATTTTCACGGTAACGTACAATATAGACTCGAATTCTTGCAACATATTTTTTAGTTCCTTCTATTTTATATTATAATGTAATGGAATGTTTAATTCTTTAAAAGAATTTATATTCATTCGTATTTATGATATTTTTTTTTGACGGTCTGGACATTCTGTAGTCCAATGCCCTTTCTTCTGACAGATATAGCAAGTATCTTGACTTTTATCTCGAAAGGAGGGGGAGTAGTCCGTCGGATTGTCTGAAGAAAACTTTCGTATGACACCCCGCAAAGCTCTAATCAGAAGTTCGATCTGTGTGGGCTCTTCCATCGTACTGAGAGGGAAGGCACCAGCCCTTTATATATACACTGAGCCTGACATGGATATATAGGGGTCCATTGCGTTTCAAATGTAGTCATTTGACTTTTTGCAGTCAAGATGAAACGATCGCATCATTTCGAAAATAAAGGAGAAGAAAGTAAGAGGTAGAAACGTGATTTATCGCCTCGAACAATAGCTGCAGTCTTGGCTCAAATTCATGCCAACGATTTTGAAGATGAGATGAGTGAACCAGAATCCAGACCCAGAGAGTCTACACCAAGTCAAAGTCCATCACCACCAGTAAACCCTGAAAATTACTACCACATTCGAGAAACCGACAAACGCTCCTCCAGAAAATTTAAAACCACAGCCTACACGTACACGGTGAAGTTTAAAGATTTCAAGTCCGACGTACCGTTGGAGAAGGCGGAAGGGTTCATCACCGATGTGTGGGATTCTTTGGTAACCACACTGAAACAGCAATGTGAAGCCAGAGAAGACGATCGCTTGAAACTTTCCATTCATCACGACAGTTTGAAGTCCCCCGTTTGGATCGAGTTTAGCAGCTCATCAGAACTGACACCTTCCAAAGTCATGAAAAGATTCAACACGTGCAACAATCCAATGACAAGTTTCACATCACCGACGGAAAAGCGACACTGTTCATGACCCACGTATCTCTTCCCCAAGGGACCGGACGCAAAAAGGTATTCTTGGTGGACGACCTTCGCAGCATAAAGCGTAGCATCGTTCAAAATAACAACCCTCAAGACAAGATGTGTTTAGCCCGTGCCATCATGGTGGGACGAACTTATGCCGACAAGAACGACACGACAGAATGGAAAAGAGCCTGGAAAATTGTTCAAAGATCGGTCCGAGCCAAACAACGAAAAGAGGCAGAACTTCTGTTACAGCAATCGCGGATATCCAAAGACACACTCTGTGGCATTCCTGAAATGCAAAAATTCCAAGACGTCTTAGCTACACGCTACACCTTGAAAGTACACCCTCAAGAATTGCGTGGACCTCTGTTATTTTGAGGGAAAGATTTCAAAGACGGATAATACATTCATGTCTATCATCACGATGAACATTTTGATGCCATTACCAGTATCACTGCATTTCTAGGATACGGTTATTATTGCGAGAAATCTGACTATGGCTATAACGATCGAGAGCAACACAAATATTGTGGATCGAAATGCTAGGTTGTTTGGCCTATAAACACTACTATGACCCCGACAACATGCGTACCCAACAACGAGAACATTTCTACGCTTTGTACCAGACTCCCACCTCGGACCCTTTCGACTTTCAGGAAGAAATGTTAAAATATTGTCGTTCCGACGTGGACATTTCATGGTGTTGCTGTGGAAAATTTCGAGAACTGTTCATGGAGCACGGAGGGATCGATCCTTTGAAAGAAGCTTGCACCATTGCCAAAGTGTGTTCCTTAGTGTACCACCAACGATTCCTGCCCGAAAACACCTTGGCTGTCATAAGTCCTCAAACGACGAACTTTCTCAAGCGCCAATACTCGGTCAAAACCCTGCGTTGGTTACATTACTTGTGCGACAAGGAAGACAAATGGATCCAACACGCTCGCAACGGAGGAGGCGAAAAACCATCGGAACGTATTCGGTGGATGGCTGGGACTTAGAGAACCCCAAGATCGTGTACGAGTTTAACGGGTGCTTATTTCACGGATGTCCCATCTCCTACCCTCAACGTAACACGACAAATCAGTTTTTACAACGAACCATGGAAGACTTGTACCAGGCCACTTGTCAGCGTCGCTTGAAGTTAGAAGAGCAAGGATACCAAGTGGTAGAAATGTGGGAACACGAGTACGATCACCGTTTCAAAACTTACCCCCAGTTTAAGCGCATCGTGGAAAGTTACAAGCTGGTGGACCCATTGAATCCGCGGGACAGTTTGTACGGAGAACGGACGAACGCCACCTGTTTGCTGTACCAAACCGACGAGGAGAAAGGAGAAGAAATCAAATACTTGGACGTGTGTCCGCTGTATCCTTACGTGTGCAAATAGTGTCACCTTCCCGCAGGGCACCTGCAATTGCTGACGGAACACATCGACCTGGAAAACATTTGACAATACGAAGGATTAATCAAGTGCAAAGTCTTGCCTCCCACAAACTTGCACCATCCCTTTTTACCTCATCATTGCCAAGGAAAACTGATGTTTCCCTTGTGTCGTACTTGTGCCGAAACGTTCAACCAAGACCGACCTTGTCAGCACAGTCAGGAAGAATGCGCCTTAACGGGAACGTGGGTCAGCGTGGAATTGTTCAAAGTTATGGACCTGGGATACCAACTGTTAGAAGTGTCCGAAATTTACCACTTTCCCAAGACAGAAAAATACCACAAGGGAGACGAGACTCGAAAAGGCATTTTCGCAGACTACGTGAATGCCTTTTTAAAACTGAAACAAGTAGCCAGCGGCTATCCTTCCTGGTGCCACACTCCCGAAGACCAAAAGAAATTCAAAGAGAAATACTGATAGCAGGAAGGCATCACTTTAGACCACGGCGAGAGAAACTAAGGAAGGCGATCGTTTGCCAAAGCGATGTTAAATTGTTTGTGGGGAAAAATGGCACAACGACCGTGTTTACCCAAGACGGAGTATTTGACAGAACTTCCCGCTACTTCCAGATGATTCACGACAAAACCAAATACATGAAACACGTGGGCGTCCTTTGTGAGGACTTGATCTTAGTCAATTACGAAGAAGAACTGGACTTTATAGAAGCCGACGAATTTGGAAATGTCATCATTGCGGCTTACGTGACAGCCCATGCTCGCTTAAAACTGTACGAACCTTTAGAAGTGTTAGGAGATCGTGTGCTGTATTTGGACACGGACAGTTGCATCTACATCAATCGTCTGGGTCAACAACACCCTAACATCGCAGGAGACCGTTTAGGAGCATGGACGGACGAGCATCCCGACGACAAGATTCTAAGTTTTGTAAGTGGTGGTCCCAAAAATTACGGCTACGAATACCGTGATCCACAAGGAGAAGTGCACACGGAGTGTAAAGTGAAAGGATTGACTCTCAATTATCACACCAGTCGACTGGTGAACTTTGGCGTCTTGAAAAGAGCCTTGCAGTCTGGACAGGATGGAAATTTTAAAGTGACCACCCACGAACCGCATAAGATTGTACGTTTACCCACACCAAATCGTCAGCCGACCCTTGGAAAAAGTCAGTCAAATCGTGTACCAGAAGCGAGTACGGCTTCCCAACCAATTCACATTACCGTACGGACACGTCGATATTGGTCAGCATATAAAAAGAGACAACGTCCAAGACCAATAGTTTATTGTCACTATCAACGCCAAGCGAGAAAGATGACTCGTTTCAAACAGCAAGTATTGAGCGTAAGACTCAAGTCCAACGAGAATCTGGAGTACGATGCTGTGCCTTGCGATGGCAGGGATGCCGTACGCTATGACCTCATCTATTCAGTATCACATCATGGAAATTTTTCTATGACTGTACCTAGCATGGAAAGTGATGCAGTGCGTGTCAAACCTGACGGATGCGAAAGCGATGCCACTCGTCATCGTACGTCTTTTCACTTTGTGGTTTTTATGGTGGATGTCATCATTATGAAACCATGCGGCTACCACCCTACGGATGTCATCCCAAACTGAGCAAACGCCTGCATATTTCACCGTACCCTCATCGAATTCAGCCTGTGAAAGACGAATATTCGTTCCCTGTGCGTTTGCCTGAATACTGCGACTTTGAAAGTCGATTCCAAACCTTCCGAGGAAAATGGCCAAAATATCTGGGAGGACCTACCCCCGAAGCTTTAGCTAGAGCCCGATATATCTACTTGGATAAAGTCAAGTGCTTCAGTTGCGGTGCGTCACTTCATGAGTGCGAGAAGAAAGATTGCGTTTACCTGGAACATTCTCGATGGTCTCCGGATTGTCACTACTTACCTTTAGTGGGACCTCTTCATTGAACATGGCATACCATGTCGTTTAAGAAACTATCTGCTTGACTAGGAGTCAAACGTTGGACAATACCTAGACAAATATTTAAACCCCATTGGAAAAATAATCTTCAAACATTACCAAACGAATTGCAAGAAAAGATCTACAAGGACATTTCGCTGGGACTTGCCAGAGCAAAATCTCAATGGGTGACTGAGGAACTTTTATGTCGAGAAATTCACAAGAAGAAATTGACAAAAGTCAACAAACAAGTCAGATTTTTCTGGATCAAGTGTGCGTTCTTCCGAATATTCCTCTTTAGACCATTTACATTAGAAGATTTTATTAACATTCTTGACCGTTTCCTGGAATGGCAGTGGTCAGAAATTACTCACTACATTCGTTACATTCGCTCTAGGAGAAGTGTTTGACTGACATGGTCATGGATACAAGAGAACATTCGTGGTTTGCCTGTGGAGTTGAGAGAACGCATTTACCGCGAGTTGGTGAAAATACAAGTAAAACGGAAAGAACAATTGTATCCGTTACGTCACCGATCTTTGAACCACTGGTACCTTAATGCTATAAAAGGACTGATTTTGATGAAAGCGTTCCAATGGTCAGACATTGCTCGATTACCCCTGTGCGAGAAGGATCGCTTTGTTACTGATTCTTTTAACTACAAGGTAGATATACTGCAACGAATTCCAGAAGAAGAGTTAGAGGGTTACCAAAATCTTTTACACAATGTAAACTTAGTTCAAGAGGACACTTCTGAACTTTGTGTGATGTGTAAGTTAGTGACTAAATAATTTCGATTTCCCACTGGAGTACGACCATCACTGTGCACAAAGTACACTTATTGCCTCCGACAAAAACGGGTATAAAAACTGACTGCCAAGCCACGACCATTATCGTTCGTGATACAACAGATTCCGTGGAAGGAAATCACTGACAATATTCAAAAGGCGGAATATTACGATCGCCTATTACGAGAACTGTGTCCATTGAATTGGGGTCGACGTGTGGGGTGTGTCTTAGTGACTTGCTTTCTGGGATCTCGTTTACCAGCCGATTCCTTGTGGACTCTTTACGAACAGTACATACCACTACAAAAAGCATGAAAGTGGTCCCTTTAAATGTACACGAAAAACTCATTCTGTTCAAAGCTTTGCGCTTTCATCTCGATACTTCTCGACAACCTCTACAGGAAAGAAAGATTCGTCAACTTTTAGGTACTGAAGATTTGTACGATGATGTGTGTGTAGCTTGTGACTTACACCCTTACTGGAAAGATGTACGTGACTGGAAAAGTTGGGGTTCCGAGGCTTGGACAAAAGAAGTGGTACACTATGCCCAAGATTTATCATCCTAAAAAATAAAAAGTTCAGTGGAAAAAGAAATTTTTGAACCAGTGTTAGTGACAGTGCCAGATGAAGAAGTAGTAGTCACCGATAAAAACGACTCTCTTCAGGACAGAACCGTTATCGACATCCCCGAAAGACCATTATAGGAGGACTCCTGTGTGACTGTGCCAAGGATTGTATAGACTCTAAGAACATTACACACTGTCCCTACGATACCACCTCTTGATCACGACAAATGTTGTACAGAGATTTGTTTATATTCCATTATGATCGTTTTGATGTGTCTTTTATTCATGTACTTAACCATTTGGCTTTTATGTATTTTTGTCTTTCGTGTTGTTCACAATTAAAGATGATAATAAACGTGTCCTGAAAAAGTATAAAAACTCGTCTTGTCTGTCTTTCTGTCAATAGTGACATTTCTTACACTACTACTATGGCTACCTCAGCTGTCTCTGCTCCCTCTTCCTCCACTGTCAAAGTCATCGACGAACACGTAGATCGGACTAGTTGGGAGGCCTTGTATCTTCGCCATTCCTTTAATATGCTCATTGCTGGACCTAGCGGTTCAGTCAAAACCGAATTTGTCAAACGTTTGATCGAACATAAACATCACTTGATTGATCGTCCACCTCAACGAATCCTGTGGTATTACATAGAGTGGCAATCGGCGTACAGCCGTCTGCGAGAAAATCAAGGCGATTCCATCGTATTTGTGGAAGGCATTCCTGCCGAAGACGACGGAATCGTGTCTGACCCTAGTCAAACCCATTTGGTTATTTTTGACGACATGTTAGGAGAAGACGAAGAAGAAATTAAACTGTGGTTTACGCGCAAAGGGCATCATCGTAATGCCAGTATCATTTACATCACTCAAATTTTGTTTCAACAAAGCAAAGCCCATCGTATCATCAGTCTCAATGCTCATTACGTGGTGTTGTTTAAAAACATTAGAGATAAATCGCAAATGCAAGTCTTAGCCAAACAGTTAGGAACGCCTTAGCTGACTCATGCGTACGACGATGCCACTCAAACCCCACACCCTAATTTACTCGTGGATTTAAAACCCACCACTCCCGATTATTTGCGATTTCGTACCATCTGTTTTACCACTGGTGCCAAGACGTGTACACTGGTGCCTGTCGTGTACATCTCCCCGTCGTCGACTTAACAAACACAACCACAACAACCAAAAAAACATCTATAAAAACCTCGGTCCCTTGGGGTCCGTCTCACACAGCGTCAACATGACGTCCCTTCAGTCTCATCTTCCCGTCAAATTGATTCGTGCCTTGTACGGCATCACTCGCGAAAAAAATCGACAAAAACATACTCGTGTCTTAGAAGCTAGTCTCAAAGAAGTCTTACGATGGTTTACGGTGACATCACGTCAATTACTGCAAGGTGTCATTCACATTCAACATCAAACCAAACGTTTTTTGAGAGAAACAAAGCAGCCTTGACGCAACTGGCCGATCCTCGCATCGACACTCAAACCAAAAAGCAAATCATTTTGAAACCTGGAGGAAGCTGTTCTCTAGGAGATGTCATCATTCATTCCCTCTTAAAATGGGATCCTAATGCTCCCAAAGTCGTCCCCAAGAAAAAAGTCACTCCTCGACGTACCCAGAAGAGAAAGAAAAAGAGCAACGGTGTCAAGACCAGGTCACAGTCACAAAAAAAGAAAAGCCCAGAGAAAACAGCTTCTACCCGCAAGAGAGGTACTGCCGCCAGGACGCAACCTTACGTTCGCAAACCACGATCTGCCACAACAACGGTGACTGCGTCTCCAGTAGCCTCAACATCTTCCACTTCTCCGCTGCTAGCGATGCCTGCCAAACCCGATTTGACACGTGTCTTTCATAATTTGCTGAAACAATGGAAACCTGCGTCTCCAAAAACTTCTCCTCCAGTGGTGACACCCTCTTCCTCTTTAGCAGCAGTAACCGATGCTCACAAAGTACCTGCCCCCAAAATCAGAGTCCAAGAGAAATCAGGTATGTTAAAGTGTTTACTGGATTTGTCCAAGCAAGAATTGTCCCGATTGAGTCCGTTGCGAACCCCTCCAGGACGTGTGATGCCTGCCATGAAAATGATACGACGAGCCGACAATCAGTGGCGACGCATTCCAGTATAAAAAAGACATGAGGCAAACGATAGGGATTAGTGTTTTTGTGCTCCTGAGCGTCCAAAGATGACCCCTGCAAGACGTGCACACCGTCGTTCTTCTCTCCAAAAAGGAAACGGAAAAGGAAAAGGAAAAAGAAAAGGACTGCCTCCTCGTTTAGCCAAACATTGGGACATGTTGTCCGTCCTGACCAAAGCTCCTCCACCCATTCGAAAAAAACACATTCAAACCGCCTCCAAAGACGTCATCGATACCTTGAGCGAATGTTGTCTGAATGTCTTGAAGGGCACGATACCTTTGTCTAAGCATCAGGAAGAATGCTTAGCCAAACATCGACACGTTCTTCGCCAAATGGTCAAAAAGAAAATCCTCATTCGTCAAAAGTAAAAGATGTTGGTGCAACGCGTAGGAATTGTACCCCTGTTAGGACCCTTGCTGGGAACCATAGGAGGACCCATTCTGAAAGGAGTATTGAAAACGTTTGGAAGAATCCTGGGAAAAAGATAAAAGGTCAAGAAGATAAAAGTGACCTCTGAACTCAAAAGATCTCAGACGTGATCCTTGAAATCCAATGGAAGGACGAACACTGGCATTAGTGCCTTACAAACGATGGATGGAATACCATCGTTCGCAAGAACAGTGAACCCCACATTTACTTCCCAAACCTCATTTGACCGAAATGTCCCAGTTACAACACGAATTGCAATCGTTAATGGATCGCAGCGATTTGTCAGAAATGGAAAAATGGCAAAGGTACAATCAGTTGTTACAACGACTGCAACTCTTTCACCAGAAAGCTTTAGACGAAACAGCTCTACCCACTCTGAAAGATTTCACGGCCTTGATGAAAAGTCCATCACCACCACCACTAGCCCCAGTGATCAAGACAGAAAGTCCACCACCACTAGTCCCATTGATCAAGACAGAAAAAGAAGAATAGCTTCAATCTCCACCAGAAAAAGTACGCAAGTTAACAACACCACCTACATCCAGAATTGGTTGGAATAAAAAGATGATGGCTACTCCTTCTTCCTAAGAAGAGAAAACGAAAGCCAGGACAGAAGTGAAACAAGAACTGATTACCCCAGTTCAGACATCTTCCTCCTCGACACCTATCGCTCGTCGGACACGTAAAACATTGCAATCCAAGAAAATACCACACGAAGTAAAGAGGAGCATCAGTGAAGAGTGGATCACTTATCAAAAAATGGAGACGCTGTTAGCCAGCATTTACTACGATCCATCCCATCCTGCAGGTTACGGAGAAGTTGAGAAATTGTATCCTGCTGCCAAAACTCGACAGAAAAAGTGTCCGTTAACCTCAAGTGCAACGATGTTTACAAGAACAACCCTTCCGTCTATATATTGTAAGACATGAACGGGGAAGTGTTAAAAGGAAAGTTTTACTTGCCCGAATTACAACGCGTGACCAAAAAAGAAGACGACGTGTACGAGATAGAAAGCATTCTCGATCGAAGAACCCGTAGATGGGAAAACAACGTGTCAAAGAAGTCAAAGTACGTTGGAAAGGATATCCTCCCAGTTTTGACTCTTGGATCGACGCTTCGTAAATCATCGACTATACAAAAAACTGACCATCAGGCCCTTCAACACAGCCTTAACTACTGCAGTGACCACTCCTCCCCCCAGTTCTACTCTGCAAGATCTACAAAAGCAACCCTTGTGGGTGTGGTGTGGAGAACGTGTACCTAAAACGCAAATCATCTTTTTCTGTCAAAATCTTTGTGGTGTATTGTGCCATCGATGCTGCCATTGCCAATTTGAGTTTGCAACAAGGAGACAAACAATTGTGGACCATTTTACTCAGGAGTTGCATCGGTTACCTTATTCCCAATCCGTCTCTGAAATATTCCTCTAAAGGGAACAACAATGTGAGTCTTGCGTCCAACGTCAGTCCCCCTTCCAACAGTCACCCTAACCATCCTCTTTTAGACACTCCTCTGACTTCCAGCGACCCCTTGGACACTTGGATCACGACGCGCATTGGGAAGTGGCTTTAGTGGAAATGATTCACCATACACAAATCAAAACCATCGTCGAAAATCAAAACACTTTTACGATAGAAGTTCATGACCCGCAAGTGCAACAAGCCTTGGATGAACGTGCAACTGCAGCTGACTCTATGAAAACACAAGACTCCAAAACTAATCGCTCCACTTATCTGTCGAAAATTTCCTCAGGTTATTATTTTAGTGGTCCACAATTGGTGAAAGCTATTGCTGACAGGTTCAATAACGTGTTTGGTAAAGCCTCGGAGAAAACCAGAAAAAGTGTCACGATCGAATACCACAAAATAGCTCGTCGTCTAATAATGAAATTTTCAGAGGACAAAGTATTGGCCATTACATTTTGTCCTGAATTGTATGATATTTTGGGTGGAGACCCCAAGATGATCAGGATTTAAAACGAAATACCAGCCGTTACTGGCAACTTGGATTTTGCGAAATATTTTCGATTCCCTGTATAAATGAACCAAGGACTGAATTTGATCTTTGTGCACTCCATGTGGTGGAGTACAAGGTGGTGGGACACACCTCCGTACCGTTACTGCATGTCATTCCTTTCAAAGTGGATTCTGCCACGGCCGCTGACGAGAAAGGTGGAAACACCTATCATGTTCGCCGCGAATTTGTACATCCTCACTATTTGCCCTTCAGTAAGTCGTATTTTGACACTGTCAACATTACTATAAAAGGAGATCTGGGACAAAATATTTCATTCACCAAAGGGAAAATCACAGTGAAACTCCATTTTCGAAAACGATTACTCTAACCTATTGGCAGTCATGTATCCTGTGTACTAAGGAGTCGCTCGACAACGAGGACATGGTTTTGGAGATATGCTAAAATCGGCCTTTCGTTCGGTGGCTCCCGTTTTGAAACCGATGGTGATACGGGGATTGCACGCCTTGAAAGATGCGGCCTTGACGGACGGCAAAGAATTTCTCCACAATGTCATCATCGACAAACAAAACCCCAAAGAAGCTTTCTTGAGAGCAGGCAAAAATATTTTGCTTCAAACGGGCAAAAACATTTTGGGCCGACGCGAAACTCCTATAAATGCCGTGGACGCCACCGAGTCAGACATTCCTGCTTCCATAACACCGCAGCAAGGACAAGGCAGAAAGAGATGAGGAAGGCACCCCTTCAGAGGACTTTACACCCTCAGAGCTAGAAAGGCTAAGAAAAGAAGAACTGCTCGAGACTTAGACGTTTATGATTATTAAATCACACACAAAAAGAAAGAAAGAAGATGATGCACCAAAAGTCTTGTGCCTTTTCCAAGTCGGAACTGGATCTGTTTGCCATGCCACCCACTATGATGACGATGCAAGAATCCCAGTGGGTCGAATATCATCCCGTCTCCTCTTTGACGGATTCAGCTCCCAACGAGTTTGAAATCAAAGGACAGCCCGAACATTACATCGATCTGAATAGCAGTTACTTGTATCTGAAACTCAAAGTGATCAAAGCGGACAACACAAATCTGGGAGCCGATGCTAGAGTAGCTCCCGTCAACAATTTCATGCATTCCTTGTTCAGCAAAGTGGATTTGTACTTGAATAACAAACTGGTCAACAGTAGCATGGATACTTACCCTTACCGAGCGTACATGGAAAATCTCCTGACGTACGGAAAAGAGGCCAAGAACACTCATCTGGATGCTTGCGTGGTTTGGAAACCTGACACCGCAGGCGAGAACAAGTTTAACGACACAGATCTGATAGCCGATGACAATCCTCACAATGTGGGTTTTAACAACCGTCGAAAGAAAATCCTACAAGGACGTAGTTTAGAACTGATGGATCGTTTGCATTTGGACATGTGGTTGCAAGACAAGTATTGCCTGAGACTGAATCGTAGCAGTACCGCTTTCCATTTGATGGCTCATGCCGACGAGTACAAAACCATCATCCAGGAAGCCAGACTTTACGTGCGTCGCGTAGAAGTGTCACCTAAAGCGGGAAAGGACATCAGTCACACATTGAACAGAACAACCGCTAAGTATCCGATACGACGCGTAGAAGTGAAAACTTTCACCATTGCTGCTGAACTCCGATCCAAGATCGAAGATCATCTGTTCCAAGGACAGTTACCCAAACGTTTAATCGTTGGTATCGTTAGCAATGCAGCCCTCAACGGAGTCCACGATCAAAATCCTTTCCAGTTTAAGCACTACAGAGTGTCCAAGATCGAAGTCAGTCGCGATGGCAAGACCTTGTGTACCAGACCCTTCGAACCTAACTTTACCCAGAAAAATTACTTGAGATCGTACTTGTCCCTGTACGAAGCCACCAGACAGCTAGGGGCCAACACCAGTCAAGGCATTTCGTACGAAGATTATGAAGGAGGTTACACTTTTTGGGCCTTTGATTTCACTTCAGAACAAGGCAGTGACGAGGGACATTTCCACCCTATAAAATCCGGTCAGCTGCGTGTGGAACTTCAATTTGCAGAAGCTCTTGCCGAGACAGTGAACGTCATCTTGTATGCCGAATTCAATAATACCATAGAAATCAACAGTTTGAGAGAAGTCATTCTAGACTATTAGAAACTATGGAAGATGGTGGAGAATACCGTGAATGGGAGGATACCGTGAAAGCAGAACCCCAAGACAAAGACGAAGAGGATAAGGTAGTGGTCAAGTCCAGATGGCCAGAACAAGAACAACATTCAGTGTCCTGTTTTGCCAAACACTAGTAGATTTTATATTTTAGGTTTGATAGATTGATATTCATTAATCTATGGTTGTGTTGCATGGTATTATATTTGTCTCTACCTAAGGTATCCGCGGTTATTCAGGTCAGCCACTTGCTACATTGTTGCAAGTGTCCAGTACCGTGACGTCACCCTACCTGTTCCATTCCTATTGTCCCTATACAAAATTCCCATTGTCGCTATAGAGTCCCATGGTGTGCCATTTTTTGCCAAAAATCTTGTCGCCACGGTTCAAAACCCCAAATTTAACATTACGGTCTACGTGTCGATAACGTATCCCCCTATACTACTTATATACGACACAAAATATAACTCCATGGGTGCAAATCCTAATGTATATTGGATGGTGAAAGTAAGAGAGTTCCGACCCTGCGTGTTGAAAAAATGAAATGATATGAAAACAATCTCTCTCTCTCTCTCTCTCTCTCTCTCTCTCTCTCTCTCTCTCTCTCTCTCTCTCTCTCTCTCTCGTGTGGATGATTTACGATCAGGAGTCAGACAGATTCAAGGTTCATTTACAGATAGAAAATGGAAGCATAAGTTAAAGCCGGACATATTTTTCTGACGCTTTCTGCTGGCCGTCCTAAGCCCAGACAGGATATTTTTTAATCTGTCTGAATGATCGTATTTTCAGAACTATGGTTATATAAAATCGATTGTTTGAAACTGTATAACATAAGATCAATTTATCAAAATATGTGCTGACATCATAAGCCATATTTAACTTTATTTTAACCGGTATCCGATCGTAATACTTCCCCCCCCCAAAAAAAAAAAATCGATTAAACATGATGGTCTGTGTTCACCATCAGTTTCATTCATTTTTGTTTGTAATTCCATACTACTAGACCTATTATGTCAACATATTGCTGCATATTTGTCCTTGAGATATCGTGAAAATAGGTTGTTTCTAACGTTCTTTCTGCGATGCAAATAAAGCATTGAACTGGTTATTGTCAATTTTTAGGCAAATTATGTATCTCCATTACAACAAGCCTATTGACATTTAAGATTGTCTATCAGATTCGTGACGAAATATACATATTAAACGGCAGTGGAATTGAACATTGTCATTTCCAAATCCAGTCAAGTAGAATTCCAGTTATATATGCTCTCTCTCTCTCTCACACACACACACACACACACACACACACACACACACACACACACATACACACACACACACGCACACACACACATTTATTCATTTGATTTTGTAGGTAGATAAAAATATTTACCTATCCTAAAGAAGAGACGCAGAAAAAATTTCAACCAAAAGAAATGGCATTGTCGTCAAAATTTATTCACCGTTCATGTATCCCACTTCAACTTGGAAGTGAAAATATTGGGGGGTTTTCAGATAAAAACACTTACCCCTCCCCATTAAAATGTGAATTTCAGGTCAAAGTCTCCTCAAGCACACTCACCTATATCCATTAACCTACTCACGGATCGACCTACCTACCTACTTTTCGGGAGTCCCGGATGGCCGAATGGTCTAAGGCGTGGATTGGAGTCACGGCTCGGCTAACGTGGACAAGTGGATAAGTGAGAAAGCTTGCCAGCAGATTCCCGTGGGTCGGTGGGTCTTCCAGAGGTCTTCCGCCACCAGATATACTGGCTGGCAAGTATTGCCTATCATTGCTGAAATATGGCGTTAAATTGTTGACTGCTATCAAATTTTGTACCGATCTTGGCTAGTAAACATGAAAGATACCAACAAATTATATATAGAGAAAACCTATATCAAATAAATGTTTGTCGACTTCAGTTTTCCTGTTTGCCACCGGTTTGGGTTTCCCCTGTATGGTTTCTAAATAAACTTTTATGAAATAATGGAATGGATTGTGGCAGGGTAAGGCGAAGGAAATTTTATTATTATTTTTGAAGACCATAATTTACAGTTTCCTGATGTAACTATCTATCATTTCATGCAACTCATTATCGATTACTCCATCGATTACTCTATCATTTCATTCATCATATGCAACACATTATCGATTACTCCATCCATTACTCTATCATTTCATTCATCATATGCAACTCATTATCGATTACTCCATCGATTACTCTATCATTTCATTTATCATATGCAACTCATTATCGATTACTCTATCTCATCCTCATGTGCTCACCCTCTCCAGTTCGTTGTCTACAGCTCACCCTACAATTTCTCCACCTCGCCTTCTACAACGCACCTTACGATCTCGCCAACTCGCCTTCTCCAGCTCACTCTAAGATCTCTCCAGTTCACCCTACGATCTCTTCAGCTCGCCCTACGATGTCACAAGCTCGCCTTCTCCAGCTCATCCTACGATCTCTCCAGCTCACCATATGATTTCTTCAGCTCGCCTTACGATATCACTAGCTCGCCTTACGATTTCTCCAATGGCGCTCCCCAGGTCATCCTACGATCTCTCCAACTCATCTGTTTTTAATTATATGGCGTGTCGTGCGTGTTAGCTCAGTTAGTGGAGTATGGGACTCGCGAACCAAGGGTCACGGATTCGATACCCGCTCAAACCAGCCTGGGCTGACAGTTTCGATGTGGCATTGCGAAGGGTATTTAACTCCCATTTCCACGGCATCACATTGTGCATAATCCGTTCAACGAACAGTTAACAAATCAACCAACCAGCCAAGATGGAAAGAGATGTACAGTCGAGCGATATCGGGTGTCCAATTCATATCGTGAGACAGGGAAGTTAAACCGTCCAAAGTTCGTGTAATAGCAATATCAACTGATTGTACGAAGATGTAGAAGAAGACAATAAAAATAAGAAAAAATAATTATGAAGAAAAAGAAGAGTAAAGAAGAATGCATTAAACTTTGACAGTCTAATTCATAAATATTTAGACACTCCTTATGGTACACAATGTAGAGATTATAATATTTCGAAAAATTACAACGCATAAAAACGTAGAAATATAAATCAATGAAAGAGAAAACGTGTTTTGAATTCCAGCCAGGTTTAATGTTGCGTTATTTCTTTCTTCAATATCTGCATCTGATAAAAAAATTTATCAACAAAATTACGTAATTTGGTTTTTGTTTCGACTCAGATGGCAAGCGATATATTCATCTTATGGTGCTGGTCACTGAGTGATTTTGCCCGTAAGTGTGTCGGAGTTTGTTGCAGATTTTAGTGTGACACACATAGACGTATTCTGAACCAGAAATCTTGCAGCAATGTGCGTAATTCTTGTTTACCACAATAATTCATTCTTTCCTCGCTCAAACAACGCCATCCTACATGACTGCCCAAGGGATGGGTACATTTTTCAGACACCCTAGTAAATAAATAAATAACACGAGCACGATGCCATTAGATAAATGTAAAATAGTTGGATCAAATGACGTGGTCGACAGCCAAACAAAATAAAATAATTCACTTATTAATTAAGATTACTACATTTATTTCAGTCCTTTAAATACGTATGAATGCTTCAGATCGATGTCAGATTTTACCTTACCGGTGATTGCTCCTTCATGCACTCAGTCACCATGCGCTGTTTTGAATCTGTGCTTTCCTAAATTTATGTTTCTATTTTTCATGAATCGTTATATTTAGGCCTTGATAAAATCGTCAAGTTGTGCCGTGTAAGTTTAATACAATTTGTGTATTTTTCCATATCAATATACAATATAACCCCTCCCCATAATGAACGTTTTCATCATCTTGCTCTCCGGACTGACGATAGGCATCCTAATGTGTTCATCATCGAACATAATCTGAAGATCAACATCTTTCCTGAAAAATTTGGTACTTCTTTTATGTTGAAACAGGCAAATCAACATTTGCATTGTCTTGAATGCTGTTTTGTATCACAACTTTCATTGATTACAATAAATTCCATCCAAACAATACTTTTATGTTGTATTCATATAATATTTTTTTCATCTCTCTGAAAACTGTTGAGCTGATCGCAAGGTAACGTTGTTCCTTTATTTACCTGGTGCACTGGATTTGAAATCATTTTGTGTTTTTGAATTTGCAGTACTGCAATTATAGCATCCTATCAACGTCATTTAAGGTAGTACGCCTTACCATATCTGTGGTACTACGTAAAAGTACACAGGAATTGATTGTATAACCATGCTTACTTTAAAAAATCAAACATGCCCCACACGGACAGTTGACATCGTTTGTGCTTGTTTTTACTGCGTGCATTCGGGCCTATTTCGCCATATCACAAGAAGACATAAGAAAAAGTGTTCAAACACAATTCGTGGCGAGACAAGAGTGTGAATTATTGCGTCTGCCATTAAACATTTCCGAAATAATGGTATCTTATTTACATGCTCACGGGTGTATGTTTGTATTATATGATTAATTATTGATGGCGAAACAAACTGATAAGTATATGCAAATATACTCTATTTCCATTTTATCAAGGCTTAAGAAAGTGATTGGTATACTGGTAAAGAAACAAGAATTAGGTACGTCCGTGTATGAATTGCGTAGAAAGGAACAGCTGACTTTCATATAGAGAGTGACGGGGGAATTAATCTAGTAGATGATGCAGAGGGCTAAAACTTCAACTTCAAGATGCAAAAAGTAAGTCACACTTTACTCATCTAGAAGTACAGAAAATATGATTTATTGTCATTAAAACAAACAAAAAAGATACACAACCGCTTACTACTTTTGTAACTGATTTGCACTCAATCTAAAGAATGAAAAATGACGTAAAATACTTTCCCATGATTAGTTTTAACACAGAAAAAATACATTATTAATTTTGTCTTTCTCAAGATGTCAGCACATGCACCGAAGAATCATTTTAATTTTCAAATATCTAACACGAACTAATGAACTATACTGAAAAGATGTAAGAGCTGACAATAATAATAATATTAATAACCGTCATCGTCATCATCATCATGATCGTCATTTTTTGAATAAAAAATGGGTAAAGCCTGTTATTATCTGCTATAATCATCAATTTGAAACAAATTTTCGGATCCTATTTACCCAAAAAATTCCACTTCAAGATAAATTTTCTTGAAGTTCTGGACATCAACATAGAATGTAATTTTGTAAATACTGGACTCCAATTATAATCCTTTCTGTTTAATGACGCGAAAGTCCATCGCAAGTCTATGCTTCTTTAATGACGAAATCACACAAAATTATCCTGGGAAGTTTTAAAACTCAAAACATAAATTAACCCGGGGAACTTAAACAACCAAAACATTTGTATACAAAAAATTACTTGTGAATTGATGCTATTTGCACAAAAAGATACTATCCACCTACATTTTACCTAACCATCTTCCTACACACACACACACACACACACACACACACACACACACACACACACACATGAGGCATTTCTCTTATTACTCAACAAGATAAGGTATATGGAAACAAAAGAATATATGCTTATATTGTCCAATAATTGACCCTAACCCTGTTAGATCAAAAGGGTTCGGGCTCAGTGCTCATAATTGACCCTAACCCTGTTAGATCAAAAGGGTTCGGGCTCAGTGCTCATAATTGACCCTAACCCTGTTAGATCAAAAGGGTTCGGGCTCAGTGCTCATAATTGACCCTAACCCTGTTAGATCAAATGGGATCGGGCTCAATGCTCATAATTGACCCTAACCCTGTTAGATCAAAAGGGTTCGGGCTCAGTGCTCATAATTGACCCTAACCCTGTTAGATCAAATGGGATCGGGCTCAAAGCTCATAATTGACTTTAGCACTGTTAGATTAAAAGGGATTGGGATCGATCCTGATTCAGAATAATGTGTCTTAAAGAGCCAATGTTTAAATAATTGACTCTCATAAAGACGGTCTCTTGTTGGTTGGTACTTGATTGTGATAAATTATTGAGTGAATTAAGCACTGGAACATTAACCAAAACAAACGAATCTCTAAGCCTCTAACATAAAGTAAATACCGCTATACATAATAAAGCTTCCAGAAACGTAAAAATAACATTGAAATATGATTCTTTTTTAGTAAATTTGTCGATAAAACAAGATGCAGAGTCAACAAGTAACAGATTGGATTTAACCTGGAATCGATAAGTCAAATAACATGACTCTAGAGAACAACCAGCAAGTAATTTCATTCTCACAATTTTTTTTCTTTAGATATTGTATAATTTTTCGTGCTTCCGGCAAACAGTACGCACCAATCCAATAAATTTAGGTTAAAAAGAGGCAAAAAATGAAGTGTACTGCATCTAAACCTACTGAAAATGTCCAAAATAACTAACCAGAAAATTCTGATGATGTTTTGATTTTTTTAAATTCGTAATTGTTATCAGTTCTTTCATGAAGATGCCCTTTGCGGATAGAACGGGTTTTTTTTTTTTCCAAGGGAATGGCGGGAGTAAATATATCGTAGACCCAATTGTACTACATTTATTGCTTCTGCTTTATTCCTTTGGCATATGACTTTTATCCAATTCGTAGTCTCATCAAATTCAGGGGACTCGTTTTTTTTAAATTCTTTTATTTATTTTGCAACACGACGCGTCTTGTATTACCATCATCCAATCTGGATTTCGGATTTGTGTATTCGTGTATTTTTACGACGTTCGTTTATTGTGGTGTCCCCAATGTTGAAAAGATTTGTCTTGTTATGTTTCTTCATTTCCGCTGCTGAAAGTCGACCTCTCCAATCCAAGTTTTCTCCACGGAGAAGACCTCCTCAGGTCCACTTTTTAATTTGTGCTAAAGGGCAGAACCAGCAGCAATAAAGCAAACATGTGTAGAGAGACTAGAACAAGCGATATGTCAAGTGTTCTAGAATAGAAAGAAATGGCACTAATTGGGGAAGTTAATGTGCTTATTTTTCAATTAAAAGATGGACAAGGCCTGTGGTGACGGATCATCCCAGTGTACACGATAGACTCACCTCCACATATGACCAGAGGAAAAATTAAGTTTACATAAGGCATGCTATATACACAGAGAGACTGGATGGAATCAATCAAAATAAAAATAAAATATAAAATTACATTTTGTAACAAGGTAAAGAAATAAATGTTGCGTATAAATATTGCACAAGTTAGCATCATTGATGACTTGGAAAGTTATAAAAGTTTAGGGACACATTCTGCTGCTTTGCTGAAGACTTCTAACTCTGTAGTGCTTTTTACCGTATTTGTCAACAAGGAAACAAACCCTAAAAGGGCACAGAGTTTCAGTTATGACCGAATTCCATTCGATTTTAGGGAATCACATGTAGCCTGTGCAGGAAGCCTTAATAATAAAAAAAAAACTGCATCAGTCATAAAACTCCATGTTGCTCCAACAAAGTTCCATGTTACGTCTGTTTGTCCCTTTATTTAACAAAGGGTCGATTTGACGAGTATGATCGCCTAAAAGAACATTAGAAAATATATTCTTTTGCAACAGTTGAACTTGTTGACGTCGTGTATGATTCTCATCAGTTAAAAATTAATCTATTTTTCGATCTAGTTTCCGATCGAAACCTTTCGAGTTTTCCATAGCATGAGACGACAAAGTTAGAAGACTTCAATGAGATCAAACAAAGGATCAATCAAAAGGTTAGCGACGAAACGAACGACAACTCAATCAAATGCGAGATCTCTGACATAAAGACGACCGGACAGTGCAGTGATAAAAATGAATGTTACGGTGACCAGTAGAATTATTTTTAGTTGCTCGTCTGATATAGCGTTGAATTTCATGGTATGGATAGTCATTGTTACTTACCGAGTGAACTTGTTTCTCTTTCAGAGAAATGAGGCTATAATTTGTTTGGTGAATTGACAGGTCAACAAAACATGACTTCTTACGGTGCTCATTATGTCTACTTGTTATAAGTATATCTCGGTTCAATGTTAATTGAGCAGACGCTGTTTGCTCATTGTCAACTGCATGCGGCGTTCATTGCTATCATAAGGACAGAACGGCTATGGAAAAGGCACATTTCAAATGTATGACTCCAAACCTCAAAGCTGTGCTACCTGTCTTCTCCTCATCATCGCACCCATCCATGGTGAACATTTGTCCTGAAACACACCTGCCAAGTTATTACATTGTTGTTAATGCTTTGTTATTGTACATATCCTCAATAGTTGGTAAATCTGGACTTGGAATTTCATTCAATGGTTAAGATAACATGGTATTTCGTTGCAAAACACTCCCAGAGCGCCACTGTGCTTTTCTGACTGACTTGTAATCATACACGGTTCCTACTTCTGGACACCGTGTTGTCAAAAGTTGGAAATCATTCAGATGGGGAAAGCATGATTTGGTTAATAAGTAGTTGCATTATTAACGTCGTAAACATGGTTACTTCGAGTTTGATTCTATCACATTTAACTCATATACCGTCTTATAAGTCGAGTAAAACTGCAAACAATAAAGATCCTGATCTGCTGTAGCATAATGCGCCTGCAGATCAGGGTCTATGTTGTTTGTTCTACTGATTACTACTAACAAACTGCACAGACCCAGATCTGCCGGCGCATTATGCGCAGTCAGGTCTGTGTCTGTACAGTATACATTTGGACTCATAAGCGAGTACAGACCGTATCTTAGTCCAAGTTTTCTTGTATTATCGTTATACAAATAGGCTCATTCATCGGCCAAAAATGTATCGAATGTGACACTACGTGTACTAATTCCACTTAAATCCGGGATTTATTTTGCGAACACCTGATTTTTCATCAACGGTTGATACAGATGATGTATGTCAAGAAAAACGGACTTGGCTTTGTTATAATGCCGAAGAGCTGTATCATTGCTTCAGAACTCTTAGATAATACTAAAAGTCAAGATAAAATAAAGCGGAATGGACAGGGATATACCGTCTTTTTTGAAACATGTAAAACCCTGATTTCAGTTTACCTCAACTGTCAATACAGGTTTTTAAATTT